>JASDQU010011837.1:146464-161537 GCA_032191745.1 Picea mariana | reverse complement strand
AAGGGTTGGAGCCTTCACCTTGCAACCTTGTATTCCTTTCTTCCATCAAGAATTTCATCATTTCTCTCATTTCCATGAAATCCTTTCTGAGATCTTCATCTTCTGTAGGAATATTTTCATGACTCTCTTCATGAGCCATACTTGGTGAATGCCTCCTTGAAGCTTGAGGAGATGATATATTCTTTCTTCTTGAAGGATGAGAACTTGGCTCTACAAGTTGACCTTCTCCTCTTGTGAGTTTCAACCTTGTGAGCATCAGAAAACAAAACACTTGCAAATAATCAAGCCTTAAAAAACCTATGCTCTGATACCAACTTGATCTGAAAATGATAAAGGCTTGTATTCTTGAAAATATTTGCAAGTTTTAATTCAAGTGTTCTTATGCAAAAGGATCAATTTGCAAACACAATTTTTTATAGAAATTACACATTCAAGATGCAGATAATAAGTAGCAAATAACAGTGAACAGTAAACACATAACACAACAAATGATAAAGGAGTTCACCCCTCTCTTGGGCTACATCTCCTAGTCCATCTTTCAATGGATCTTTTATATTATTTGCTCAAAGTGCTAAAATATGTGCTTTACAATGCTCAAAATGCCAAATAGATGGCTCCAATGGCTTCAGAACGTCCAAAAACCCCTAGCTGGGTTTTTTCGGCACCTGATTTGGCCAAAAATTGAAGAAGATAGGCTTCCTGGAAGTTCCCCTTCAAACTTGTTGTCTCTGGATCACCAAAATGCACCTTTGTGTGTCCAACCTAGCACCCGCACGTTTTTCCGTGCTAAAACCTAGCACCGAGCACATAACCGAAAAACCGCACAAACTGTAGGATGGTTAGGGAACCTAGCCCCTAATCGCCAAACCGTTGGGCATATGGGTCATATGACCGCGCGTAATAGGGCTAAGTCCCAAGTCAAATGGTAAAGCGACAAGTGTCGGCGCGGTTTTAACCGTTGGCAATATTAAACTCCCATGCATTTAACCATTGGTCATATGTATTAACAATACAACCGCGGGCTTGACTCCGTTTGAATTTGCGCGTGCGCGGTGGTGGTTATCTGGTAATCCGCATGTGGTCGGGGGTCGGGGCTTAGCCCCGGCCCGGACCGCACCCAAATCAAAACACAATGCAATTCAAATATATTTAAAACCATATATGTGTTAAGAACTAATGGTGGGCACGCCGGTTGGGCATCCCTTCCCGAAGCTCTTCCCCTGCCTGGAGGTCACGAGGTCGAGTCCTGCAGACTCCACAAATTTTATCCAATGCCCAGGTGACACGTGGTGGCCCTTACTTGGGCCACGTGTCACCAATCCATTCACCACCAAGATGCCACATGTCAGATGCTAATTCGTCCACATAACTGCCAATTGTCTTCCAACTCAGCCCTGCCACATCAACGTATGGCCCTACCACGTCATCGTACAGCCCTGCCATGTCAGCAACCGTACGAACTGTACAGTCAACAATTTTTTTTTGTCTGTTTGACAATTTGAACAGAATGTGATATCTCACTCATCCGACGTCCGTTTGAACCTGTTCGAGTTGCGTTGGGTTCGTGACGACGAGGCCTATGCACCCGTTCAATTTGAATCGATTTCGAGAACTTTGAATTTTGAGCAAAATTTGATCCCCTGGATCACCCAAGAGCCAACTTGAGGCCTGAAGCGAGGAGGATATTTTCCTCCATAGGGTACCTTTTCCTTACTCCTTAGCCAAGAACAACACCATGTTTGTAGGTTCTCCCATTCGTAAGGTCGTTATTGAAGGAACCAGACAACCTTCCTTGCACCCTTCTCTCGGCCTGAGTTGTAGAGTTTTGGGACCTATGTCTTCAAAGATGGATAATTTTGGTTGGAATTCCATCTAGTCTGCAATGACAAGTGTTGAACTCAGGAAATTAATAATATTTTTCATAGGTATGAGGAGTATTCTCAAGCCAACAACAATGTCATTTTAGCTCTTACCTCCAAAGTAGCATAATTGGAACACTCTTACACACCTCGTAATGTCAACCAGATGAGCCTTCTTCTTGCACAAAAGAATTGAATTAACACTTTGGATGTAGAGTGTGGTAGGCTGGGAGTTTTAATGGCTTCATAAAGGATGGAGAATCTATCCTTGGCATCCAATAATCAAGGAACTCAAAGCTTTGTCCATGGAGGGGATATTGAGGTAGAGATTGTCTTTCAAAATCAAGTTCCATTGGATATAGAAGTAGCAAGTTTCCAATACACCAACAAGGAGCATGAATATTAGGGCAGCATGAAAGTTTAATACAATGTGTATGTTTTTCAGAGTTAGATGTGTTTTGGGACAGTTTTATAGGAAAGCAACATGTGAGAAAACTTGGAACTCTGGTTTGGTATATCTTTTTTTTCCATAGATCTAAATATAGAAATATGCTTTGTATGAAGAAGTTACATAACAATTGATATACTCATTCTTAATCCTCAACACAACAAAAAATTTACATAAATTAATACAAGTTCAGATCTCGTTAAAAAAMAATATGCATTACTATCTCATATCCTAGATAAATGAACAACCCCTTAAAGTGATACAATAAGAATAAATGATTAATGACACAAATTAATCCAAAAGCACCAAGAAACAGTCTTACAATATCACAACCCTAATCTCTACACATTAGTAGTTTAAATCAACACTTCAAAAGAGTTGGTCCCCAAAAATGGCTTCCATATTAACATCTAGAAATAAATTTCATACAATGCAAGAAAATTCAATTATCTTCCTTTAGAATCACATTTACAGAATTTTCAAAAAACAATTGTTTCTTAGTTCTTGAGAGTAACTATCTTGAAAGTAACTATTTCTTGACTCCTTCAATTACTAAAACCTAAAGTGACTTTAAAACATAACGTTAGAATAAAACAAAGTGATGCAAAGATGTTGTGTCTTCATTGTCCTTTTCCTGGATGTAAGCCTTCCATATTTCATAAATTGAATAAAGTTTCACTACTTGTGGAAAAAAAAACTTGTCCAGTCCCACTACATACATGATAATTTATCATGATATTTGATCCATTTTCTTATTCAACATATTTGGAAAAGAGTAATGGGAGAGGTTTCCTTAGAAGGTATTAAGATGAACTGCTTCAATCTATCCATTGTCATAGTTGGTTCTTTTTCAATGACTAATCACTCCAATTTAATATTGTTTCTAAAGAAGTCATCACTTGATATGTTGGTAATAGTTTTTCTAGCTCACTAAAATAAGGAAGAATAAACTTTCGAAATATCAATTTAATATATTTTCATAGTTGGTGACACTTACTAAAAGTATCATCAACATCTTTGCCTAGTTTTCAATATGTGTATTTATAATTGTTAAGAGCCAGCTCCTAGAGATCAAATTCTCTTTTGCTAATTTGGGGAATTTCCTAAGGGACATAAGTGTTCATGTTACCATTTCTTAACTAAGTTGAAGACAAATTGTACTCTTTATTGATTTGTTTTATGCTTGTGACCATGTTGCTAAGTTTGAGTAAATCTACATAATATTGTTGTAAATCCTAATTTTTTTGTGAAACAACCGTTGGACTACATTTAATTCGTCATGTATTTCAAAAATACAAGCTTTAAATGTGTTGACACTAATTGTTTATACTTTGGGATAACTCACTTGGTTCTCCAAAAAGGTTATTCTCTTTTTGTTTTGTTCTAGTTATTTGACTAAGTCATGTGCATGGGATTATATTGGCATGTGAAAATGAATTCATTGTTGAAGCTATTTCCATCAGGTATTTACATGTATCATCTCATATTATAGTCTCTATATTAATCACTATCTCTAAGTATACATTAATATTTTTTCTATTTTTCCTATTGCGAGTTTGCTTCAAAATTTTCCTTTTCTTTTTATTAGTCTCTACCGAAGGCCTAGGACTATAGCAATCATTTTTGTGTTGACCGCGATTTTGTTTTTGTATTGACTGAAAATTTCTCATTTTTTTCCATAGTTTAACTTTGTTGCAAGCTATTCAATTTTATTTCTTGTCTTCTAATTGGTGTTTCAAAACAAGATCTTATTTTCAGGTCGGCGGTGGGAATTTAATAAGCAATTTATTTATGTAGTTGTAGCAGATGGTTGGAATGGGTGCATGTACAAGTGTCAAAGTTTTGAGACGATCTCGGTTTCCAAAACTTGCCACTATGTCAGTTGTTGAATGGTGACATTGAAATTTGTGGGCTGGACAATATGTAAATGTATTTATTATATAATGTATACATTGATTTTAACAAATATATACAAATTATTCACTTCTGAGTCTTTTTTAAATTTAGTACGATCCACAAATTTTAAAGGGATTTCTGTGTACTATATGACATTATTTTGTGCACGAGATTTTATGGATTGCAAGGAGTTTTAATTGAGTTCTTTTGTTCTAAGTAATTGTTGATTTCTTTACATTTGATCATGATATAGTGTGCTACGAGCCAGAAAGACAAGGTTCTTTGGAGGTTGCAAGTGATGCAACTGGAGACTTGCAACACATGAATTTGGGCTTCTACAAATGTATGTTAGAGGGTAAGAAATCATATGCATCTACTATTTTTTTTTGAACTGGTTTGCTTGAATATTAATTTATGTGTTTTCAGACAAGTGCAAGTAGTTTCTCTCATGCATAGTGCAGTTACTTGTGTTTTGTTACTGGCTTAGAATGGTGGGATGTAATTTTTTGGGGGTATGTTGTATATGCAAAAGAGAATTGGGAGTTGATTATTGTTTTGTTTTTCTAGAATCAAGTTAAGATGGTCAGAGGTTGTTGTAGAAACTGTGTAGGCTGAAAACAGTCAAAGGTGTACAGGAAAAAACCCTCGTGCATATTGCAGTTACTTCTGGTTTGTTATTGGCTGCAATGGTGGAGTAGAATTATATGCGTGATAGAAATGAGGGATGATTATTGTTTTGTTTTTTCATAGGCAATTTAATTCGTTCAAGGGTTGTTACAAAAAGTGTGTAGGCGAAAAAAAATTAAAGGTTAACATGAAAAAAGGTGTGTTGGTTTAAGGTTGTGTTATTCACTTTTTCTTTGGTTTGAAAAATGTATTTATCCACCTTGTGTTCTATTATAGATCAGAAAGATGAAGCTCTTGTCAATTTTCAAGTGTTGTGTCTTGCAAGTTGTAGGACTTGTGGTGTTAGCTTTTTGCAAATCTAGGTTAAAGTGTAAGAAACCATGTGCATTGTGTGTTATATGCCAAGGAAGATTAAAAACTAATTCTTATTTTTCATTCTCATAATTAAGTTAAGTCGGTCGAGTGTTATTTTCGAAGACTGCATGGGTCACGAAGAATTAAAGTTTAAAAAAAAAAAAAAAATGTGTGTTGTTTTGGGCTTGTATTGTTCTTTTTATTTTGCAATTGCTTGATGCTATAGAGATAGTCTAAAGAAGTGGAAAAATTTTCATGTGAGTTATGTTTACAAAGTATGTGCAATAAGAAGGAGAGGGTGTCCATATGTTACCTTGTGTTTGACCAATTGGCTCAGGTATTCACGTATGTTTCTTGGATAGATGCAATTAGTCTGTGTGCTTGTTGTCTAATAGTGTATTTGTTATGCATAGTGTAGGTGTTGTGTTTTATTGGAGTTTTGTCTAGTATTTTACTTAACCATTTTGTCATTCATCGTATGCAAAAAATGTATATGTTGATAATTCTATTTTATTTTCATTTACACTTGAATATGTAGATAGCTCCATTTTTCAAAAGATATGTCTTAATGTCTGGAATATGATGCAATTATTGCAAGAAATAGGATCCTAGTTTATATCGATATGATTGCAATGCATCTATATCTTTGTTGTCTATACAAACCAAGAAATGATGTATTGATGCATTATGAAATTCAATGGAAGAGTAATGGAAATGCAAGGGGGGCGTGGAATGCATCAAACAAAGATGTTGGTTGTGGATCCTAATTATCTTCCTGATTAAAAGGTTTGTTTCATTTGTGCTTGGATCCCATTTCTTGACGGGGGTGTGTGTGGGGGATTTCCCCCCCACTACTTTCGTCAAGAGGGTCTAGAGGGGGTAGTGAAAATTAATGGAGCCCCCCCTAGTAGGGGATTCGGTGGAAATGCCCCCGAAGAGAAATTTTGGGGAAAATTACCTTGTAAAATACTGTAATTCCGTAGTCAATCTGGACTGTTCATTACAAGGTCATAGATCTGACTGTAGAAGTTATGTCAGGGATTTTTTCCCTAGAAGGAAACCCTCTTTTATGAGGGAATTGTATTGCAGATGTGGGTGATAGTGAATATTTTATTATGAGGGAGGAGACTGTGAGAGAAAGAAGAGGAAGTTACAGCGGGCATGTTGTAGGTTGTATCCATTCATTTTGTTGGCTAATAAAAAGGAAGGACCTAGAAATTTCTCTGGTGGACGTAGCCCACATTGGGTGAACCACGTATACCACGTATATCTGTGTCTCTATTGTGTTGTGTATATTTTGTGTTTTATTTCCACATTGGTTTTATTTCCACATTTGTTTTATTTTATTGCTCTAGGATCCTATTTTTTCTAATGATTGGTATCAGAGCCAAAGGAAACTCGCAAGAAAGGAGAGTTCCTGGTTCGAGTGGGAGCAATAGTGGAAGATGGAAATTTTGAAGTCGAGAAATTAAATGGACAAAACTACCAGCTATGGAAGATGTAAATGGAAGATTATTTATATCAGAAGAATATTTACCTATCATTGGGTGGAATAGAAAAGAATTTGATGGCCATGAAGGACGAAGAATGGGAGGTTCTTGACAGAAAGGCACTAGGAAAAATATGGTTGTTCCTGGTAGCATCAATGGTTTTCAATATTTCAAAAGAAAATACAATGGAGGATATGATGAAGGTACTAGCTAGACTATATGAAAAACCCTCGGCCTCCAACAAGGTATTTCTAATGAAGCGATTTTGCATATCATTTAAATGAATTTAATATTGTTACCAATCAACTAAGTTCTATAAAAGTGAACTTTGATGATGAGGTTAGGGTTCTTCTAATTGTTAGGACCCTATAATGTACCTTTTTGCTCATACTTTTTGCTATCATTACATCCTTTTCCCGCTCATATTTAAGCTTACATTATCACCTTAATCTATTTTTCCAAAGGTATATAACGTTTCTTCTCTTTGCTATATGTTTAATTTGTTTTACATGTAATTTTACATTACTTTCATACTTAGCCATTAATCAGAAATATATAGTTGCTAAAACAGTTTGAGGACTGCAGTTAATATATCGTTGCTGCTTGAAGACCACGTTGCTGAAACAGTCAAACAGTACGTAAATCCCGTTGCTGAAACAGTCTGTGATTTGCGATGCTGAAACAGTATTTCACATACAGCAGTAACAAGAAAATATAATTAAAGGAGCTGTTACACTGGCCGCAACAGTTGTACCTCAAGCCAACACCATTACAACCATCGTTGTTGCTTGAAGACTACGTTGTTGAAACAGTCAAACAGTATGCAAATCCCGTTGCTGAAATAGTCTGTGATTTGCGATGCTGAAACAGTATTTCACATACAACAATAACAAGAAAAAGATAATTAAAGGAGCTTTTACACTGGCCACAACAGTTGTACCTCAAGCCAACACCATTACAACCACTGTAACAACATTTTGCTACGGAAGATCAGAATATCCTATTCCATCATAAAAGATTAGATCAGACTAAGAATATGATTTGTATGTACACATGTAATTTTATGCTTAATTGTATTAAGAGGATTCTCCTCTTTAAATAGGGGAGAAATCAACATTAGAGGGGAGATTATGAAAGGCTTAGCTAGAAGGGAATTACAGAGAATGAGTGTGTTCACTTTTGATATTGTAACTTGTCACATTGGACAGATGAATAAAGATCATTCTGAGCATTTCTTCTTAGTTCCTTTCATTTCTGGGGAATCTTGTGAGAAGGAGAGGGCCCACCTTCTTCACAAGATTCACCCATTAGTTTCTGTAGTGTGTTAGTATTGTTTTTATTCATACCTTGTTAAAACTCTGTTTCAACTGATTGTTGCATCATTTTCATACAATTCATTCCTAGGTAATTGTTGATCAATTTGATAGGTAATTTTGTTTGCAGAATGAGTTTATGAAAGTGTGATAGTCAGAGACAGGTGTTGAAGATTCCTACTTTGAGGAATAGGGTCCTATTCTCTGTTACAAAATAGTTAGTCTTCTTTGCAGTATGATGAAAGGTTCCTTTTCCCTAGGTTGTTGTTTCTTAATGTAATCCAGGATTCTTCTGATAATTATTTTCCTTTGAATCTTAAATTTCGCAATAGATAGATTGCTTTTAATGTAATTCAAAGTAGAATTTCAGTCTGTTCAAAGCAAGGTGTGATTAGTGTAACTTTTACTACAACTTTGGATTTCTTTTGAGATTGAACATATACAGTGTGTGATTGCCTTTGAAA
The DNA here is from genome assembly GCA_032191745.1 of Picea mariana. Taxonomy (NCBI): domain Eukaryota; kingdom Viridiplantae; phylum Streptophyta; class Pinopsida; order Pinales; family Pinaceae; genus Picea; species Picea mariana. The sequence continues at coordinate 153,086 of JASDQU010011837.1, read as the reverse complement.
TAAACAAACTTCCCTGGGTCGACAATTTATGTAACACTTGATTGTTTTAATTAATAAACAATTATAGTGACCAACATTTTGGCGCCGTTGTCGGGGAAGGCAATTATAGATTTCAAAAGCATTTACGTTTTATATTTAGATGTACAAATTGCATGAGAGGACATGGACCCTCCAAGGAAACTGACCCTACAGGTGGCAGGGACAGAGGAAGGGGAGGAAGAAAGACTTTTATCGACAAGATTATATCAAAATCTGAATCTTTTGTTCCTCAACGACCAAGCTCTTGAAAACCAAAGCCTCAACCTTCCTTTCAAGCGAACTTTGAAACGGAGATAGTTGAAAAACTAGAAAACAACATTGAGGATCGAGCAAGTGCAGTAGGGGAACAAACAGAAGAAACCATGGATGGGTATAATGAAGAACTGCACCATGAAGAACAGGTAGGTCCTGAAGGAGAGGTAAACGATGAAAACTATTTTTCTACCTTAGGATTTCCTATTGGTGATCTTCCTAGAGGAGTAGCTCCCATGAAGAATATTTCACTTTCATCTTTACCTAACTTTCATGGTTTATCTTCTGAAGATCCTGATGAATTCCTTTTCGAGTTTGACATATTATGCATAAGTTATGATTACATTTCCAATGCTAAAAAATTAAAGCTATTTCCAGCAACATTAAAGGGAAACGCATTAAGACGGTTCATGAGTCTTGGAGGTCATGTAATCACAACATGGGATCAGATGAAACATAAATTTATATACAAATATCAAGGCTATTGCCGAACAAGAGAAAAAAGAGAGGAACTATTCAAGATGATACAGAAAGAGGATGAAAATCTAGAGGACTTTGTGGAAAGGCTACAATATAATCTACAAAGATCCAGTCACCCCGATGTAAGTAAAGATATTCTTAAAACAATATTATTAAAAGGAGTAAGGGATGGCTGTCTAGATATGTTGAACATGCTTGGTAAAGGGGACATATCTAAAGAATCATATGATGAAATTGTTAACCTCTGTAAAAGATGTTCAAGAGGAGCTGAAAGGAATAGATCAAACAACAGAGATACCACATTTTCAAGAGTTCAAAAATTAGCCAGTGGAGGAGAAACAAGAGCCGAAATAGGTAATTTACTTGAGGATTTTAAAACTGAAATGTTAAGTTCTTTTTCTTCACAAATTGACACCTTGCAGATTAAAAAGAAACAAGCTGAAGGAGAAGCGGCTCTGTCTATCTTTTGTTCCAAATGCAGAGAAAAGCACCCACTAAGGGAATGCCCATTGGACAAAAAGCCAATTTGCACCCTTTGTGATAAGGATCATGAAACTCAACAATGCCCTTCTTAACCAGGAATCCAAGCAACATTACAACCAACCGATGAAGAAGCTGAAGCTATCTATCTATTGACACAGAGAAGGCAATGGAAACTATGGGGACAAGGTATGAATGATAATATGCCATTTACATCTTCTAATCATTGGAATAATTATCCTTCTTTTAGTCAAGCAAATTACCCTCCCTTTAATCAAATGCAATACCCATCCTTCAATCAAATGAATTACCCACCCATGCAACAAACAAACCCTCCCTTTGTAGACCCAATAATATGGACACCTTGGCCTTCACAACAACAACCTTACCTTAACCAATGGAATCCAAATTGGAGAGGTCAACAACCCCCGTTACCAAATCAATTTCCTCAATTTCAATCACAATTTCAGCAACCACTCCCTTTACCATCAGGTGCTCCACTGAATAATCAAATGATGCAGCCCCAACTACCTGTACAATCTAACCCTAACCCCAATAATAAGGTTGTGCAGTGTATTGATATTCAAAACCAGCCTATACTTTCTCTTTTCCCTACACAATGCAATGATATTCATTTACGATCTGGGAAAATAGTAGAACCTATCATTGATGATGTTACCTCTTCTGATTTTGATAAAGAAGAAATAAAAAAGCACGATTCACCTGAAGAGGTACAACCATCCTCAAATATTGTTGCTGAAACAACATAACCACCATTCCCTGAGCGTTTAGCTTTGAATAAAAATCCTGAGCCGCCTGATTTCAATATTCTAGGGGAATTACAAAATCTCTATGTCAAAATACCACTATTACAAGCACTAAGAGATGTACCAATTTATGCCAGAACTATGCGAGACATTTGTGTTAAGAAACCTGGTAGGAAAACTAAAGATCTCCTCACAGTTCATGTCATGGGTGATTTGTCTTCACTAATGTCGAGTAAAGCTCCTCCAATTAAATATGGTGATCCCGACCATCCTATTGTCACAGTGCAAATTGGAAAAACAATAATTCCTCGAGTTCTGGTAGACTTAGGCGCTGCTATCAATATTATGACTCTTAAAACTTCACAACTGTTACAATTGAAGAATGAAATCAGAGATACCCCAACGATTCTAGAATTAGTTGACCGTTCTACAATCAAACCGGAAGGAGTTATTGAAGACCTAATCATCTCAGTTGAGTCCCGGAATTATCCAACTGACTTTGTGGTATTACAACCTAAAACAAAGTTGGGGGGTCATCCTCTAATTTTGGGTAGGCCTTGGCTAGCCACAACAGATGCCTTTATCAGCTGCAGATCTGGTTCAATGACAATTTCCAATGGATATGAGACCAAATAGCTTACCCTCTACCCTCACGCTACACCCTTGATTAATAATGACAATTCCTTATGGGTGGACTACGATGATCAAACTACTCAACCTATTTTGACTATCGGACAAGCCTTAAGCCTTAAAGATGCCACTGAGGATGAAGTAATCAATAATTTTATTTGTGAACCCTCCTCTGTGACTCCAGAAACACATAATCAACTAGCTGCACTTTTGGAGTCAGATACCCAGGAAAACCTTAACTCTAAAGACCTACCTCAAACATCATCTACCATCTCTTCTAAAAGTATACCAGTAGAAATTGAACCTGGAAAAACACTGAATATAAACCCCAACTTGAGAGTTGTTGAAACACAACAATTAATGAAGTTACTTCTTGAACATAAGGAAGCATTCGCATGGGACTATACATATATGAAGGGAATCTCTCTTGAATTATGTACTTATCGTATCTATATCAAGGAAGATTGTCGACCGATCTACCAATCTCAACGACGAATGAACCCTAATTTAAGAGAAATTCTTAAAGAGGAACTTCAAAAATTGCTTAATGTAGGGTTTATATATCCTATATCTGACAATGAATGGGTTTCCCCGTTGGTAATAGTTCCTAAGAAAAACGAGAAATGGAGAGTGTGTATAGATTATAGAGCCTTAAATAAAGCCACTAAAAAAGATCACTTTCCATTACCATTCATTGATCAGGTGTTAGATAGTTTGTTAGGGAATAAATTCTTCTCTTTCTTAGATGGTTTCAGTGGGTATAACCAGATCAAAATTGCACCCCAAGACCAAGATAAGACCACTTTTACCAGCCCCTGGGGAACTTTTGCTTATAGAGTCCTCCCATTTGGACTATGTAATGCACTAGCAACCTTTCAAAGAGCAGTTATAGGAATCTTTTCTGATGTGATTAATGACTCTATGGAAATTTTTATGGATGATTTTACCCCTTACGATGTCTCTTTTGAGGAAGCACTACAAAATCTTGAGAAAGTACTTAACTGATGTATACAAGCCCACCTCTCCTTAAGCACTGAAAAATGTCATATGATGATGAGTGAAGGAGTGGTACTTGGACATTTTATTTCATCTCAAGGAATTCAATTAGATCCATCCAAGATACAAGTCATTGAGAACCTTCCTATTCCCAAAACCCAAACAGATGTGAGAATTTTCTTAGGACATGTTGGATACTATAGAAGATTTACCAAAAAAATATTCAAAATAGCTTCTCCTTTGTTTGTGTTACTTATGAAAAATGTTGAATTCAAGTGGACTAATCTTTGCCAGGAAGCATTTGATACACTCAAACATCAGTTATCTACAACTCCTATTCTAAGAGGACCTGATTGGGCACTTCCCTTTCATATATCCTCTGATGCTTCAGATACTGCAATAGGATATGTCTTGGGACAAGAATAAAATCATCTCCTTTATGCTATCTACTTCATTAGCAAGAATATGAGTCCTGTTGAACTTAACTATACAGTTACCGAAAAGGAATTTTTAGCAGTTATCTATGCTATTAATAAATTTCGACATTACATCACTAGCTATTCTACTTTTGTCCATACTGATCACTCAGCTATTAAATATTTAATGAACAAATCTGTCACAAATGCTCGAGTCACCAGATGGCTACTATTATTACAAGAATTTGATATTACAATTGTAGATCGACCAGGAAAAGAAAATGTAGTTGCTGATTTTCTTTCTCGGTTAACACCTAATGATAATACTCCAGTAGATGATTCATTTCCCGATGAATATTTATTTGCAGTATCTGCTCACTCACCATGGTATGCAGACATTGCTAATTATTTGGTTGTAGGGAAGTTACCACCACACCTATCCCACCGAGAGAAAAGAAAAATTATTCAACAAAGTGATCAGTATAGCTGGATAAGTGGGTGTCTTTTCTACACAGGACTTGATCAAGAAATCCGAAGATGCATTAGAGAAGATGAGGTTTATGATTTACTAAAAGCTTGTCATGATGGCCCTTGTGGAGGGTATTTTGCTGATAAAAGAACAACACATAAAATTCTCAAGATGGGTTATTATTGGCCCTCACTTTTTAAAGATGCAAAGAAATATGTTCGGGCCTGTGATAGCTGTCAAAGAATAGGTCAACCTAATCATATAGATGAAATGTCATTAAACACCCAGGTAGTACTCGCACCATTTGAAAGATGGGACTTAGACTTTGTAGGACCCATTAACCCTCCATCCAATCAAAAAGTTTATATATTAGTCTGCACAGATTATATGACCAAATGGGTGGAGGCTAAAGAACTCCATAGAGCTACTGAAGAAGTTGTTCTAAATTTCTTATTTGAAGATATTTTTGTCATATTTGGAGTGCCTAGAGAATTAGTCACAGATGGAGGACCTCCTTTCACCTCTCATGGTTTTAAAGCCACCCTTCAAAAATATCATATTCATCATAGAATGACTACACCTTACCACCCCCAAGCCAATAGACAGGTGGAAAGCACAAATAAAGTAATAGAAGCCATTCTCACAAAAACAGTGAAGGAAAACCGGAAGGATTGGTCTCAAAGGATCCCTGAAGCATTATGGGCTTACATAACTACCTGGAGAAATACTACAGGATTCTCCCCCTATGAATTAGTTTATGGAAAAAGTGTTGTCTTTCTTGTGGAATTTGAAATCAAAACCTTAAGGACTGCTTTAGCTGTTAACCTTGATTTGACTGATGCACAAACAGCCAGGTTGCAACAACTTAATGAATTATATGAAAAAATATTAGATTCCATTCACCAGACAACTATGATTCAACAACAAAGAACAAAATGGCATGATAAAATCATCAAGCATATGCAATTCCAAAAAGGTAATTGGGTTTTATTGTATGATTCTCTGTTTAAAGAATTTCAAGGGAAACTATGTACAAGATGGCTAGGACCTTACAAAGTGGATACTGTTTTCCCCAATGGAACAGTAAGGCTCCTAACAATTGATGACTCTAAAACACCGTTATTAATGAATGGTCATCGGCTTCGTCTGTACCAGCGCCCCATTTCCAAAGAAGATTTTAAGGCCACATGTGTGGCAGATTCGCATTATCTCTTTTTAGAGGAGCCTCCTGCCCCTCATTGCATTTAATTTTTCTGAATTTTATTTCTTTAGTATTAGATTAAATTTCTTTTACTAATAATCCCTGCCAAGGGATGGCATGTTACAATTGATTCTTTTGCAGATTCACGATCCAAAAAAGGCCTACCAAGAAAGGACAATCTTACTACAAGTAGATCCAAGCTTCATCTTGTGAAGCATTTCTCCCTCTTTCTTCAATCCATTCATCTTCATTTCCCATTCAACATCCCCATCATTCATCCCCTCTCATTTTTTTCCTTTCCATGCCCCGTCCCCATTTTTCCCATTGCTGAAACACCACTCTTCAGCAACATTTTTCCCCATTTTCCCATTGCTGAAACACCACTCTTCAGCAACATTTTTCCCATTGTTGAAACACCACTCTTCAAMAACATTTTTCCCCATTTTCCCATTGCTGAAACACCACTCTTTAGCAACATTTTCCCCATTTTTTTCCCACTGCTGAAACACCATTTCTTCAACAATATTTTCCATTGATAAAACATYACTCTTCAGCAAACATTTTTCCATTCTTTTCATGTTGTTGAAACACCACTTTTTCAACATTTCCTGTCATAAAAACATCTTCTTCATCTCTTTCACTCTCACTTATCCTATTTTTCATACTACATTCTGTCCTTTCACTACCTTCTCCCATGATTAAACAAACCCTTGATACAATTTCTCTCATAAATCCAAAGTTTCTCCCATGAATTACTGCAAATCTATTATGAACAGGCACTATATTTTTCCAAGTACGAATCAAAGATAAAGATGAGGTATGTAAAATTTATATGTAAATATAATTGAACTATGGCTAATGAGAAGATCCTGATTCATTATTACCATACACT
>JASDQU010011837.1:117274-146360 GCA_032191745.1 Picea mariana | reverse complement strand
CTTTATGCCATCATTTCACACGAACTGACTACCGTCACTTCTTTTTACCCATCATCTCGTCTTTTCACCATCATTTACATGCCCTCATCCACAAAACTTACTATGTTTGGGTGCGGTTACTTGACTCTATGACTATGCATTTTACTGAGCTAAATAGCTATGGGAGGTCCTATTATACGATACGAACCTGCCACGACAACCCTGCTAGAATTGTATCTAGAAGTCTACCAAATCTTTCAGCAGGCAAGCTGGCTGGGTTATTTTCAGAGGCTCCAGGGATTTGATCAACAACAGGTTCTTCAATTTGCTCGGAATCTTCAACAAGACCATTCTATTGTTCAAGGGGTTTGGATTCCAGTCACAGAGGATGATATAGCACAGGTTTCGGGTCTTTCCGTCACTGGCATTCGCTGGTTCAACCGTAAACACATTATTCTTAATGCCCAACAGGATTTTCTCTTGCCAGGAGAACAAGTTCAGCCTAAAGCCCGGGGTGTTCGACTTAGCTCGTTGTCACCTCCTTGGCCGAAAGTTGTAGAGTTTGTCAAGCACTACCTTACCTATGAAGGCCAATACCAGGTAGTTTACCAATATGACTTTTTCTTGTTATCTCATTTACGACATGCTAGACTGGTAAATATTCCTTACTATCTGCTTGGATGTCTTAGAAATATGTCGCATTATTGTAGACAGACTAAAAATCTCATCCTTTCCCTCACCCATCACCGTCTCGTTCAATTACTCATCCAAAAGGGTTTTGCCCAACAAAACCCTCTCCTAAACAATCCACCCATAAACCCTCAGGAAGCTATTGAACATCCTGAAAATCCTCATGAAGAGCAACCACAAAACCTTCCTGACCCTCCAGAAATACCTATTAATCCACCTACAAATCCAATTGATCCAATTAACCCTCCTACCATACTAAGTCCACCCCACAATTTACCAGAATCATCTACTCCTACTGTTCTGTTCATATCCTTAGCGATGATTCTGAAGCAAATAAACCTGATAACCCTCCCTGCTCCATCACTGAGGAAAAACCCACCTGCAAAAGAAAAAAGTAAACTACTACTTTTCTTTCCTTTTTACCTAAAAAACGAACAAGGGCTTCAACCAAAGCAACAACTACTGCCACTACCCTAAACCCCCAACCCATTTTGCTAAAAACCCATACATCTCCACCCTCCCAAATCCCAGAATTTTTACCTATTCAACCCACGGGCACTAAAACACAAAAACCAAAGGCCCAGGGTGCTGCAACATCATTTTCTTTACATCAAGTAGTTGTTACACAAGAACCAACTACTCATTCAATAGTTGTTACACAAGAACCAGCTACAGTTGAAACACAAGAACCAGCTGTTGACTTCATTCCTGAAATACAAGAATTAGATGCCCAGGGCGTTGCAACATCATTTTCTTTACATCAAGTAGTTGTCACACAAGAACCAGCTACTCATTCAGTAGCCGTCACACAAGAACCAACTACTCATTCAGTAGTTGTTACACAAGAACCAGCTACAACTGAAACACAAGAACCAACTGCTGACTTTATTCCTGAAATACAAGAATCACATGCCTAGGGTGCTGCAACACTATTTTCTTTACATCAAGTAGCTGAAACACAAGAATCAACTACTAATTTTGTAGTTTCTCCACAAGAACCAGCTACTGAGGTTGTGACCGTTACACAAAAACTAGTCACCCCTCTTGATACACCTATGACATATCAACAACCAAAACCAACAATGGCTTCTCTCTTACAAGAGAATGAGTTTCTAAGATCAAAACTGGAAGCTTACAAGCAAGAGCTGGTAATGGCAAAGGAATCCTATGATAGGGAACTTAATTTGTATACCTTAGCTTGCGTAGCAGCCATGGCAGAGAAAAACGCAGAAAAACACAAAAGATGATTAGTATAGAGAGTATATGTGTAGCCAATGTGGGGATATTTATGATCAAGCAGTCTACAAAGTGGTTCAAATCCCAATGCCTGGAGCCTCCCCTGTACTTATGAATTTTGCAGTTAAAAAAGAGGAACCCCCTACTATTACACAAGAACCAGTAGGACCTTCAAAAATTCCAAAAAGCAAAGCTAATCTACAGGAACCCTGGCCTACAACAACTGTTAAATCTGAAGCTCCTGTTTTCATTAGTAAAGCTACTCAAACTCTACCTATTGATGAATCTGCCCCTCCTAGTAAGATCAAAACCCCTACTTTTGTGGAACAATCCACTCAGACTCTACCTCAGCCTACCACTTGCGATGCTGGAACACAAACTCAACCATGGAATGAGTAGGTAATAATGAACAAATGGAAAAAGGAGGCTACTATTACATAGGACAAAAGTTTGCAGGAGCACAGACTACTTTGGCTGAACCACAAATATTCAAACTGGGAAGCTTTGGAGCAAACACACAAAGAATCTTGTGCCCATAAGAAACAGAATGAGGAGTTAAAAAGAAAATTGATCCTGATGTTCGATTTGGTACAAAAATTGCTGGCTGCTAGGAAACCATCCTCAAATTACTCTATTTTCCTTACAGAATGATTTGCATTCTTTCAGATGAAATCAATCAAAGAAGGAAGACCCTATGCAGTGTTCAAACCAGGAGATTTTGTTCAAACTTTTGCAGAAGCTTCTACTATTGATCAACATCTACTATGTGAGTTATATCTTCATAATGAAGCCATTCCTAAGAACAAACAGCTTAATCTTAATCCTCTTGTTGGTGATATCCAGATTCGGGCACTCACCTCCTTCCTTGTCAACCAGATTACATGGCAGCAAGATTTTCTAGCTGCCAAGCATAATGAAGATAACCGTCTCCTCTAGATACGGCCAGAACCACAGAACGTTGCCACCTTTGTTGCAGAATATTATCAATTTTTGAAGAAACCAGGGATGACTCAATATATACGACAACTACAGGCAACAGTACTTCAGGATTGTCAACAGTTTATTAAATCCATAGAGACTGCTTCCCTAAAAGAAAATAACATGTTTTGGCAACAATCTTCTAAGAAAAGGTAGGAGCACAATCCCTTTAGTCCTACCAATCTTGAGACAACAATCTTCTGGGTACCTAGTTACATCAAATGTGTCTAGCAATGCGCTGAAAATTGGATAGGTTATCAGTTCTATTTTCTCATTCTATGGATGCCAGCAGAGAAGTATCAAGTTCATCATAGGTTTCCCAAGAAGGTTGAAGAAGTAGCCTGGCAAAGGCTACAACATGTTCAAGGATTCAGAGCCCCAATAGACAGTACTTTCTACAGCTACTGCTTAAGTAATTTGCACGCCCAAAGTCAGTATCCGGATTCTGATTCAGATTGAAGTTGCTTGAGGACATGCAACCTTTTTAGTTGGGGGGGGATGTTAGGACCCTATAATGTACCTTTTTGCTCATACTTTTTTCTATCATTACATCCTTTTCCCGCTCATATCTAATCTTACATTATCACCTTAATCTATTTTTCCAAAGGTATATAACGTTTCATCTCTTTGCTATATGTTTAATTTGTTTTACATGTAATTTTACATTACTTTCATACTTAGCCATTAATCAAAAATATATAGTTGCTAAAACAGTTTGAAGATTGCAGTTAATATATCGTTGTTGCTTGAAGACCATGTTGCTGAAACAGTCAAACAGTACGCAAATCCCATTGTTGAAACAATYTGTGATTTGCGATGTTGAAACARTATTTCACATACAGAAGTAACAAGAAAAGATAATTAAAGGAGTTGTTACACTAGCCGCAATAGTTGTACCTCAAGCCARCACCATTACAACCAWCGTTGTTGCTTGAAGACCACATTGCTAAAAAAGTCAAACAGTACGCAAATCTCGTTGTTGAAACAATCTGTGATTTGCAATGCTGAAACARTGTTTCACATACAGCAGTAACAAGAAAAGATAATTAAAGGAGCTGTTACATTGGCTGCAACAACTGTAACTCAAKCCAGCACCACTACAACCACTGTAACAACATTTTGCTACGAAAGATCAGAATATCTTATTCCAACATAGAAGATTAGATCAGACTAAGAATAGGATTTGTATGTACACATGTAATTTTATGCTTAATTGTATTAAGAGGATTCTCCTCTTTAAATAGGGGAGAAATCAGCATTAGAGGGGAGATTACGAAAGGCTTAGCTAGAAGGGAATTACAGAGAAGGAGCGTGTTCACTTTTGATATTGTAACTTGTCACATTGGACAGATGAATAAAAGATCATTCTGAGCATTTCTTCTTAGTTCCTTTCATTTCTGGGGAATCTTGTGAGAAGGAGAGGACCCACCTTCTTCACAAGATTCACCCAATAGTTTCTGTAGTGTGTTAGTATTGTTTTTATTCATACCTTGTTAAAACTCTATTTTGCTGAAACTYTGTTTCAAGTGATTGTTGCATTGTTTTCATACAATTCATTCCTAGGTAATTGTTGATCAATTTGATTGGTAATTTTGTTTGCAGAATGAGTTTATGAAAGTGTGATAGTCAGAGACAGGTGCCGAAGATTCCTACTTTGAGGAATAGGGTCCTGTTCTATGTTACAGAATAGTTAGTCTTCTTTACAGTATGCTGAAAGGTTCCTTTTCCCTAGGTTGTTGTTTCTTAATGTAATCCGGGATTCTTCTGATAATTATTTTCCTTTGAATCTTGAATTCTGCAATAGATAGATTGCTTTTATTGTAATTCAAAGTAGAACTTCAGTCTGTTCAAAGCAAGGTGTGATTAGTGTAACTTTTACTACAACTTTGGATTGCTTTTGAGATTGAGCATATACAGTGTGCGATTGCCTTTGAAATAAACAAACTTCCCTGGGTTGACAATTTATGTAACACTTGATTGTTTTAATTAATAAACAATTATAGTGACCAACACTAATATTGTGCTCATTGCCAGAAAGTTGGAATGGCTTGGTCATGGTTGTAAGTAACTATGTCTCTAGTTCAAAAACTGTTAAATTTGATGATGTTATTGGTGTTATCATTAGCGAGGAAATGCGATGGAAAAGCATAGGTGAGATATCAGGTAATTTGTTGACCATGGAGACTAGAGGAAGACAAAAGGAAAGAGGAAAGAGTCTAGGGATTCATGAGAATTATAGGAAGGGCATATCCAAATCCATACTATGTTGACAAAGTGTCCTCAGACACATAATTTTATTGATAAGGAAAAAGTGATTACAATATGAAGTGAGGACTCATAATCAACTTATTAACCTCACTTGAAGAAGGAGCTAGTTTATATAGCTCAACTCTAAACTAAAAACTAGGAGAACAACCAATCACATAATCACATGAGTATCATAGGTGTCCTTTACATAGAAGTTAGGTGTCCTTATCCTAACAAACTAGAACAAACTAATTTTCTAAAAGCATTTAATCTAGAAAATACTTAGACTATAGAACTTTAGGATTATGAGGTTAACAATCCCCCCTTTAATAAGAAAGTTCGTTTTTACAAATACCAAGCTCATTTCTAAACTTAGTGAACTTTATTCTACCAAGAGGTTTGGTAAAAATATCTGAAGTTTGATCTTCAAATGGACAAAATTGAGTCTTGATGATGAGTGATATGATGAAGTGGTACTTGGTGTCGACATGTTTAGTCTTTGAATGAAATATTGGATTCTTGGCCATCTTTATTTATGACTAACTGTCAATCAATAAGGTAGTTGGTGATTTTTTATTTTCACCAAGATCCTGTAAAATTATGCGTATCCATACAATCTCACATGTTGCTTCTCAAGATGATATGTACTCTGCCTCTACTGAAGAATTGGTAATTGTTGGTTTCTTTTTGCAATTCCAAGATACTGCTACTGAACCCATATTCATTAAATAACCTGAAGTGGATGTTCTATCATCAATGTCACCTGCAAAATCAGCATATGAATATCCAACAAGTGTAAATTTTTTGTTCCTTTTGTAGAGAAGACCAAAATATTTTGTACCTTGAATGTATCTTAGTACCCTTTTTGTCGAATTCCAGTGATTTTCCCTTGGTTCCTGCATAAACCTTGAAAGTATATTGACTGAATATGACAAATTTGGTCGAGTATTTTTCAAATAAATGAGACTTCCAACCAATTTCCTGTACTTTGTACCGTTTGCCAATTCCCCCCCTTCAAATTTTGAAAGTTTCAATTTCTGCTCCATGGGGGTAAGAGAAGGTTTACAATCTTTCATGCCAAATTTCTTTAACAATTCAGTGGCATACTTAGTTTGACTAAGGAATATTTGGTTAGGATGTTGAGATACTTCAACTCCAAGATAATAATGAAGTGTCCCTAAATCAATCATTTTGAACCCTTCTTTAAGTTCTTCCTTAACCTGTTTTATGTGAGCTTCATTATTTCATATTATGATTAAGGCATCAACATAGAGTACAAGTATCACCATGTGCTTATATTGCATTCGAAAATACAATGTATCATCTGATTCACTTCGCTGAAAACCCACCTTTCATAGGTACTCATCCATTTTCGCATACCAAGCTCGAGGTGCTTGCTTCAAGCCATATAAATCCTTCACAAGTTTGCAAACTTTATGTTCTTGTCCTTTAGCTTTAAATCCTTGTGGTTGAGTCATGAAAATATCTTCCTTTAGATCACCATTCAAGAAGGCACGTTTGACATCCATTTGATTTAATTTCCAACTATTATGTGCAGCCAAATTGATAACCATTCTGATAATATTCCAAATTTTCTTCATAATCAATTCCTTCATGTTGAGCAAAAACTTTAGCAACAAGTATTGCTTTGTACTTGTCAATTTTACCATTGGGCTTGTACTTTACTCGATAAACCCATTTACAACTGATGGGTTTAACATCATGTGGACAATCAACTAAGTTCCAAGTCCCATTTGCAAGTACTGAATCATATTCATTAATCATTGCTTCATGCCATTCTTTATGTCCAACTATTTCTGCAAAAGAAGTAGGTCCAGTGGAAGCATGAGAAAAATTCGCTTATGCTCTTGAAGATCCCCTATTTCTTGTTTTGTTCATTTCATCTTAATGAACATCTTTGAGAAGTTGTTCAGCCCACTTTGGCTTCTTATGTTGAGGGGATTGAGGATATGAATCACCATTATTATTGAAAAGAGGATTTTCAAAAAATGAGGCTCTTCTTTCATCTGAAATATCTGAGGTTGGAGAAGATTCTTTTGAAGATTCTATATCAGAAGAGTCTTTTGTAGTTTCATTATTAGATGAATAGGAAAAGAGATGTTTTCTGTAGAAACAAAGTCTTTTTCAAACCAAAATGTTTGCATTGACTTGTTCTTCTTACCTTTACCCTTAGTGTTTTTCTTCTATAAACGACTAAGGAGATGATTAATCTCATCTAAACTATTACTTTCAGTTCCATAAAAAAATTACATCTCTATTGGCAATGAATTTTCCATTTGAAAGCAACATATACCCTTTCTTTTCATCAGAGTATCCAATGAAGGTACAGTTCATACTTTGGTTTTCTAATTTAGTCCTATTTTCCTTAGGAACTAAATCATAATATGTTGAGCCAAAAACCGTAATATGATTTACCTTGGGTTTAAAACCTTACCAAGCTTCATAAGGTGTTTTTCCATCTAAAGCTAATGTAGGTGACTGATTTCTGAGATAAACTGCAGTATGGATTGCTTCAGCCCAATATTTTATGCTCAACCCTTTAAATTGCATCATAGATCTTGCCATGCCCATGAGAGTTTTGTTCATCCTTTCAGTAACTCCATTCTGTTGTGGAGTGTAGGAATTTTTCAGTTTCCTCTTAATTCCATTGTTTCGACAATAATCATTGTATTCAGTTGAAATGCATTCTCCTCCATTATTTGTTCTCAAATAAGTAACATTTTCTCTAGTTTCATTTTCGACCATGTGTTGAAAATTTACAAATTTTTCAAAATATTTAGACTTTGAATTTAAAAAGTACACCCATGTCATTATAGTGTAGTCATCAATGAACAATATAAAGTATCGACGTCCATCGAAATAATATTCCATCGGACCACATATATCACTGTGAATCAACTCCAAATACTTTGTTGCCTGTCATGAGCTGGTTGGAAAAGATTCTTGCTTTTGCTTGCCAAAAATACGAGCTTCACACTTAGAATTTTCTTTCTTGAAAGTTGGTAAACCCTTTACCAAATATTGGGACTTAAGTTTCAAGAGACTATCAAATTTTAAATGACCAAATCGAAAATTCCATAATCTGAATGAAGACATTTCGGAATTCATTGTTGCTGCAAACTCTTCCTTTCTTTGGATAACTTTTCCATTCATTATTAGTAACTTCCCATCTTCATATCATGTCATTATTTTTTTCAATTTATCCTTATCTAACTTAATATTCACCAAACCATCTTGCATGATGATTTGATGTCTAACTTGTCTTATTGTGACTAAGGATAAAAACAATTTCTTAAAATTTGGTACATACCAAACATTTGAAATCCATTTTTCACCAATTCTAGGGAGAAAGAATTTCACTGAACATTTTCCTTGAGGTATATGAGTTGTATCATCAGCTAAATAAATGGGATTTAGTTGAACATATTTATAGTTCCAAAAATAGTCTCTACGATAAGACATATGTTGAATAGCCCCTATGTCCAATATCCAATCATTTTCAAATGAATCTTCTTGTTGAACTGCTGAAAAACATATTCATATTGATCATCGTGGTAATATTGATCCTCTACATATTGAGCAGATTGTTGAGAATTTCAATTTGATGTCTGCTTAAACTTTGGCAATTGATCATTGCTTGTAAGTCAATTTGATGCATAATGACCCATCTTTAAACATCTTTTACATCTCACTTGACTGAAATTTTTACCTCTTCCTGACTGTGCATTATTATTGGGAGGATTACTTTGAAAATTTTGTTGATTAAAATGGCTACGATCTCTACCTTGACCATGACCTCTGCCACAGCCTCAATTAGAAGACTGACTCTGAAAATTTCCAAAATTTGATTTCCCTCTTCCTTTACAACTTTCATCTTTAGTGAAAAGAAGATCTTCTCTTGATTGTTTTTGTTTCCCAAAAGATTTACTATGTTGAGCTAGTAATTCACTAAGTGAATCAAAATTCACAGTTGATAACGTATCAGTTATTTGAAAAGTCTCAAGAAAATTCTTATAATATTGAGGCAATCCATTTATCACAATGGAGACTAGAAAACTATCTTCAAGTTTAGGAAAAATGCCTTTGATGATTTATTGATGAATGTTCTTAATTCTTGAAATGTATTATAATACATCACCATTATCTGCTAATCCTTGTTTAAGCAATTTCATTTGTAGATCAACTCTACGAGATGCAACAGGAGTATCAAAAAGTTTCTTGAACAGATTCCAAGTAGACCATGCATCTTTGGAATTCTCAATATGTACAAACATGTGTTCAGTTACATAAGAGAGGAGCAACAAAGAAAGTGATTTTTCATATTTCAAATGCCATTTAGCTAAAGAAGTAGCATCGGGCTTATTTGGAGCAGTATCACCATCACAAATATCATGCCATAATTCATTATAGATCAAAGTGTTCTTCATGTGCCGACTCCAATATTTATAATTGTTGGGTCCATCTAACTTATCTGATTATGTGAATAAATTGATTAATTTAGACATGATGTTATATTACCTTATTGTAAGATTGCAAGTGAATAATCCACAAAACTACAAAAGAGAGAAACAAGGCACCAAAAAGAATAGTACACGATCCACGCAAAAAAGAGCGCTTTTAAGGGGTTGGCTTTGACCCTTTAAAAGTCTCATTGAAAAGAAAAGTTTGAGAGAGTATTTTGTTGGACTCTTCTCAACTTCTAAGCTTCACTGTTACAATCAAAAAAATTTAAATTTGATCCTTTTACAAGACTTACAGCCTTTTATACATAGAATATATGCCCCTCTTTAAAGTGGTAAAGTCTTCAATAACATGAAATAAAATTTCTCAAAAGTTGACCAGTCAAATCATTTTTTATTGTAAAATCCACTCATCACTTCAAAAAGGTTTCCTAAAGAATATTTTATTAAAATATTATTTATAACATATATTCCTCCCAAAAAGAAGATTTCAAAAAAGGAACTTCGCCAAATTATGCACGAATTTGTCTTGTATGCTATAAATCAACATGTGTCACTTTTAAAATATAAAAGAACTCATGTCCAAGAAGTGTTATCTCATACCATGGTAGGAAGTCGTAAAATGGCAGAGAGGTACCATGAGATCATAGTGTATTGCAGAGATAGTGCAACAAAATTGTAGATTTTTTGCTTCTTGGTGAAAGAAGGGGATTGCTACTCTATCTCACACGAGATCGATGTTAAAAAAGAATGGCAGGAACACTTTCTTTGTTGGGTTATGTTCCAAGGATTGATCCTGTGAGAGAGACTTTCAATGTATTTTTCAGGGGCCAAGAATAAGGTCATTTCTGCCAAGGGCGGTGGAGGATCTTCTTCAAGTAGTGAATCCTATAACAAGAACAAGAGCGAGGCCCCCAAAGGAACAACAACTAGGGTCAAGAAGGAGTGACCTAGAGAAGCCTCGGTGAGTAAGTTTATGGATATTAGGATGCACGGCGTTAGACACATGGATCCTAGTGCCTATGAATTCTTTGAATCCGCTCTGGAGGCTCGCATAGAGCTCAACGCTTGGCAGGAAGTCGTTGAAGAAACATGTTTACCGCTCATCTCAAGCAGGTCTCCAGTTTCCAATGTGATGTATCCACTATCTATTGAAATCTCGTATATATGCAAATGGCAGAGTGAGATCAATTGTTGTACATTTTGGATCTATTTTGGAGTTGTGGTGTTTGACTACAGAGGTTTTGGTAATGGCGGGAAGTCAAATTTCATATTCAAACAAATTTGATGTCGTTGAATGGAGGGTATGCTCACAACAAACACACTAGAATGATGGCTAAAGATAGTAATTTTTTTAAAATTGACAAAACCAGATTGCCAGATGTTTACATATATGCAACCATTTACATAGATCTTGAAGCATTGAAGCATGGAGATTGAGATTTATCAAAAAATATATCTCTTTAACAAGAAATTGTCAAATTTACACAAATTTGAAACATTTTTTACAAAAACTCCCTCTACTTGGATTACAACTAGTCTACTTGTTAAACAAAGTAGATATGAACAGAAAATAATCTCGAACGAGAACAAAGAAATAATAGATCTAATACAAAAACTTTTAACTACTGAAAATGATGATTTATCTTATCAAAATTTTCAAAAAACAAGTGTAGTAATCAAAATAACCTTTTCCTTATTGAATTAATAATAGAAATACCTCAGTATTGTTGTCCTTGAATTTCAAGAGATCCTGGATGATGTTGTGGAGACTTCCTTGCTTCCTCAATCCATCACCATTTCACCATGGCTCTGATACCATGTTGACAAAGTGTCCTCAAACACGTAATTTTATTATTAAGGAAAAAGTGATTACAATCTGAAGTGAGGACTCATAATCAACTTATAAACCTCACTTGAATAAGGAGATAGTTTATATAGCTCAACTCTAAACTAAAAACTAGGAGAACAACCAATTGCATAATCACATGAGTATGATAGGTGTCCTTTACATAGAAGCTAGGTGTCCTTATCCTAACAAACTAGAATAAACTAATTTTCTAAAAACCTTTAATCTAGAAAATACTTAGACTATAGAACTTTAAGATTATGAGGCTAACAGACTAGGAAGATAGAGTGTTGGAATTGCGGGAAGAAAGGACATCTGAAGAAATATTATAGAGCTCCAAAGAAACAAAGAGATGGACATAAAGAGAAAAATTAAGAAGCAAATGTAGCAGGTTATGTGTTACAAGATGCTTTGATTCTTTCTTTAGATAATATTACTGATTCTTGGGTAGTAGATTTAGGGGCTTCATTTCATGCTATACCCAATAGGAAACATTTTCAATATTATGTTCAAGGTGATTTTGGATAGGTTCATTTGGGTGATGATGCACCATGTAAAATTGTTGGAATGGGTAAGGTATAAATAAAGAAAAAGAATGGAAAACAATGGCTATTGAAAGAGGTAAGACATGCTCTAGATTTGAGAAAAAATATAATCTCAATAGGGCAGTGGGAAAGTGAAGGTTGTATATATACATTTATAGATAAGGCATGGAAGGTCACTAAATGATCATTGGTGATAGCAAAAGGAGAGAAGGTGGGTACATT
The DNA here is from genome assembly GCA_032191745.1 of Picea mariana. NCBI lineage: Eukaryota > Viridiplantae > Streptophyta > Pinopsida > Pinales > Pinaceae > Picea > Picea mariana. Next base: position 134,133 of record JASDQU010011837.1, on the reverse strand, counting down.
GCATTTGTGTATTGGTAATGTTGACTCTTCTATCTCTTTAGCTTCTAAAGGAGTGGATACAACACTGTGACATCATATGCTTGAACACATGAGTGAGAAGGGGATGCAGATACTTCACAAAAGGAATTTGTTGTAGGATCTTAAAAAAACTGATTTGGATCTCTGTGAGAACTGTGTTTATGGAAAACAGAAGAGAGTCAGATTTCTCAGAGTTGGAAAGGAAAAGAAGAGTGAAAAGTTAGAGCTTGTGCATATAGATGTATGGGGACTAGATCATGTATCATCTCTTGGTGTATCTCGTTATGATGTTACTTTTATTGATGATGCAACTAGAAAAACTTGGTTTTATTGCATTCGACAAAAATCTGATGTTTTTGACACTTTTAAGAAATGGAAATCTTTGGTTGAGAATGAGACGGGAGAAAGGTTGAAGTGTCTCAGATTAGAAAATGGAGGTGAATATTGTATCAAGGAGTTTGATGATTATTGTTCATACCATGGGATTAGTAGAGAGAAGTAATTTCCAGGAACACCACAAGAAAATGGTGTGTCGGAAAGGATGAATAGGACAATCATGGAGTGTGCAAGGAGTATGAGTTTGCATGCAGGGTTTCCCTTACGGTTTTGGGCAGATGTTGTAGATATTGTTTTTTAGTTGATAAACATAGGACCTTCAAGTTATTTGGATGGTGGCATTCCATAGGAGGCATGGATATATAAAAAGGTAAACTATTCATTTCTGAAGACCTTTGGTTGTGAAGCATTTTTCCATATTGATAAATAAAATAGAACAAAGCTTGAAGAAAAATACAAGAAGTGTACCTTTATTGGATATGGTGTTAATGATTTTCGTTATCGCTTATGGGATTATGAAAATCAGAAAATCATTAGGAGTAGAGATGTCATATTCAATGAGAAAGTCATGTATAAATATCAGTTGCAGGGAAAGAAACAGTAAGAAGCAAAACCAAAATACATAGTGTTTGATGAGATCACTGAAAAAGAAATTCCAAAGGTACTAGAAAATAAAAATGTACAACAACAAGAGCAGCATGTACCTCATACTCCTGCAAGTGTTGTTAGAAGATCTACCAGGTTAGGTAGACCCCTTGAACAATACTCTCCTTCATTTTATTATTTATTGTTGATTGATTCTGGTGAACCAAAAATTTATGAAGAGGAAATGCAGGTAGACACTAAAAAGAAGTGGGAGCAAGGCATGAAAGAGGAAATGGATTCCTTGGTAAATAACTAGACTTAGGACTTGGTTCAGTTTTCTGCAGGAAAAAGAGCATTGCGGAATAAATGGGTTTACAGGTTGAAGGAAGAAGATGGAGGCAAAAAGCGATACAATGCTAGACTTGTTGTAAAGGGGTTTGCACAAAAGAAAGGTATAGATTTTTTACTAAATGTTTTCTCTTTTTGTTAAAATGAATTCAATTAGGAATATTTTACGTTTTGTGGAAGTAGAAGATTTGTATCTTGAACAGTTAGATGTAAAATCAACTTTTCTCCATGGGGACTTGGATGAAGAGATTCATATGCACCACCCACAAGGGTATGAGGTCAAAGGGAAGGAGAATTTGGTATGCAGGTTGAAGAAGAGCTTGTTGTTGGAAACTTGGTCAATACTGAGAGGGGGGTGAATCAATATTGGTTAATTATTTAAAATTTTAATAATTTTAACTTATTAACAACAAGTGATCAACAAAAGTAAACTTGAATATAAAATCAATACATTAATACAAGTTACAAAAATGATTGGGAGACACCAATCTCCTTGTTCAGGGATTCAACCCTAGGAAGCACCAACTCCCTTGTTTTAGGGCACCAACCCTAGGAAGCACCAACTCCCTTGTTTTAGGGAACCAACCATAGGAAGCACCAACTCCATATCTTCAAAATTTAATCAGTAAAGTACATTAGTCCTTCCTTTCTCCACCCTTCCACCCTCACTTCATAAGTATCTTCAACTTTCTTCCTTGGACTCTATACTTGTTTATGATCTTCTAATGTAGACCAAATAGACACTTTCCTTTCACATTGTTTGTCTTCTCATATACTTTCCAAAAGGTATAAGGTTGAACCATTGTGTCTTTTAGTAATGAAACATTGAACCCCTTCATTTAATTAACACAAATGGTGATTTCGTTAATTGATTTTCGTACACAAAATTAGACATTGATTTCGTACGAAAATTATGGAGTGCTGGAAACAAATTTTACAATTCTATGACATGGAATTTGTGCAGAACATGCCCAATTATCTGACAAGAAATGTTTTTCCCTAGAACATGTGCGAGGTGGCCGGTACAGATGGTTCTTTGAAAGAAACTTGCCCAGATTTTCCTTTCGTCGTCAAATGCCAAATCAACTTCGATTCATTTTACCTTTTCATGAATGTCTAAATCGACCTCCATATATCTCCTTTGTTGGTGAATATTTAAACTCAACTTTTAAACATTTTAATTGATCGTGGATATTAAAATCAGTTCCCTCTCATTTGCTAGTCACTAAATATTTGACTTGATCTTCACCCTTTTTCATATTTGCTTCCTCATTTGACCAACAAACATCTTTTTTGTTGACTCAACTAGGAGAAATTTTGACTTGAGTATTTCGATTCTGGTCCACCCAACTTACTTCAGCCTCGACTCGACTTGTATTTCCCAATTTAAATTTTATTCGACTTCAACCTTTCGGTTACTTCTTTCTTGGACTGACTCAACTTAGAAGAAAATTGACTTGTGTAATTCGNAAATATTTGACTTGATCTTCACCCTTTTTCATATTTGCTTCCTCATTTGACCAACAAACATCTTTTTTGTTGACTCAACTAGGAGAAATTTTGACTTGAGTATTTCGATTCTGGTCCACCCAACTTACTTCAGCCTCAACTCGACTTGTATTTCCCAATTTAAATTTTATTCGACTTCAACCTTTCGGTTACTTCTTTCTTGGACTGACTCAACTTAGAAGAAAATTGACTTGTGTAATTCGACTTTGATCATCCTGACTTGCTTCGGTTTCGAATTCAACTTTGGATTTGATCTTCAACTACTTCGATTCCAACTTCTTCTACTTATCCAACTTCGACCTTCGAGTTATTCTACTTATCTGAATTGGACCTTCGACTCCTTCGACCTCTTTGATTTCGAACCCCGATTTCTTTGACTTCGACTTTCAACTTTCAACTTTTTCAACTTCTTCAACTTAAAATTCTTGCTAAGATGTTTATATCAGACTTCTTAATATATACTGCATTTTATTGAAACACTCGAATTTGATATTTTCTCCTTTCATTTAGATAGTCATCTTGACCCATTTAATTATTTCGACTCGACTTAGGGTTTGAATGTCCGAGACTTTTCTTGCTGAGACTTTTATACCAAACTTATTGACATCCACTTGATTATTTTGTATCAATTCCAATACCAACTCCATTCCCAACATTGACCATATTAGTCCTCTTTTTCATCAATTCCAGCCCCATAATACTAGGTCCAACACTTGTATGGCCTAAAGCAAGCTCCAAGGCAGTGGTATTTGAAGTTTGACAGGTTTATGACAAACAACTACAAGGTTATAGTAAATGTCATTTTGATCGCTGTGTTTATTTTAAGAGGCTACAAAATGGAAGCTATATTATCTTGCTATTGTATGTAGATGACATGCTTGTTTCAAGTTCTAATATGCAGGATATAAATGTGCTCAAAAATAAATTAGCTAATTCATTTGTGATGAAGGATTTGGGTGTTGCAAAGAAAATCCTTGGTATGAGAATAACAAGAGACAGGAAAAATCACAAATTGACATTGTCTTAGGGTGAGTACATAGAGAAGGTGTTGGAGAGGGTTAGAATGCAAAATGAAAAACTAGTTAGTACACATTTGGCCAACCATTTCAAATTAACCAAGGAAATGTGTCCCTAGACACAAGAGGAGATAGAATACATGTCCAGGGTCCCTTATTCATCAACAATTGGCAGCTTGATGTATGCTATAGTGTGCATAAGACCAGATATTGCACATGCAGTGGAATTTGTGAGCAGGAATATGAACAATCCAGGTAAAGAACATTGGGAGGCAGTAAAGTGGATTCTCATGCATTTGAGAGGTACTAGTACTCATGCATTATGTTTTGGAGGTTCATACATTATTCTACAATGATATGTTGATTCAAATATGGCATGTGATAAATATAACAAGAGGAGCACCACATGGTATGTTTTTACTATAGGTGGAAAAATAGTAAATTGTATTTCAAAATTGCAAAAGGTTGTTTCACTTTCAACAACGTAAGCAGAGTATGTTGTTGCTACATAGTCTAGTAAAGAGATGATTTGGTTACAGAGGTTTATGGAGTAATTGGTAAAGAAGGAGGATAATAGCTGGTTGTATTGTGACAGCGAGAGTGCCATTTATTTTTCAAAGAACTCATCCTTCCATTTTAATACTAAGAATATACAAATCAGGTACCATTTCATATGATCTGTCTTGGAAGATGGACATTTGAAGTCAGAAAAGATACATACTAGACAAAATCATATAGACATGTTAACAAAGGCAGTAACCAGGGATAAACTGAGTTCCTTCTCAATTTCAATTGGCCTTCAAGCATGAAGGTGAAGATGAGAAATTTTCCAAGTCCAAGGCGGATCATAGTCCAGCAGATACAGTAGCATTGGAATTGTTTTGATCAATCCCCAAGTGGAAGATTGTTGGTTGTGGAGCCTGATTATCTTCACGATTCAGAGGTGTGTTTTAGTCATGCTTGGATCCCATTTCTTGACGGGGGGATGTGGGGGCAATTGGCCCCCCACTACTATCATCAGGGGGGAAGGAAAAAATTAATGGAGCCCCACCCTGGCAAGGGATTCGGGGGAAGTGCCCCCAAAGCAAAATTTTGGGAAAAATTGCCTTGTAAAATATTGTAATTCCGTAATCAATCTGGACCATTCATTACAAGGTCACAGATCTGATGGTAGAAGTTATGTTAGGGATTTTTTTCCTAGAAGGCAACCCTCTTTTATGAGGGAATTGTATTGTGCATGTGGGTGAAAGTGAGTATTGTACTATGAGGGAGGATATTGTGAGAGAAAGAAGAGGAAGTTACAGTGGGCATGCTATAGGTTGTATCCCTTCATTTTGTTGGATAATAAAAAGGAAGGACTTGGAAATTTCTCTAGTGGACGTAGCCCACACTGGGTGAACCACATATATCTGTGTCTCTATTGTATTGTGTATCTTCTGTGTTTTATTTTGACATTTGGTTTATTTTATTGCTCTACGATCCTATTTTTTCTAACAAAAGAGTGTGCAAGTGTATATGAAAAAATGCATCCAATCTAAAAAGACAATTTCTCTATAGCATATGATCAATATCATGATGTGCAATGTGTTGTTGCTTATGTGTGGGGAATTTTACTTTGATCATTTTTCTGCATCCTGCATAGTTGTATCTTTCATGATTTGTATAGGTTTTTTCCTGGCACAATGAAAATTTGGTCTATTTTTAATTCCTGTGTGGAGAATCGATACCAATTCTCTAACATCCCTTCATTGTGGTGCTTTTGTACGTTGACATTTGCAATTGTTATGGACCATGGATTTTTCCCATGTTGTCTGGAGGATTTTTCTATGAACATATATCAACACTTGGTGCAGTTATGTATTATGCATGTTGGATCTGCGCAGAGGCATATCACTAATGCATCCAAGACTTGTGTATTTTTCAATACCTATGAGGTGAATTTATACCATTTATCGTGGTGCATTTGGTCAGCCCCGTAGTTCCAACAGTTTGGCACCACAAACCAAAGCAATTCACCTTGGTAGTGTATGTTGATGTTAGTGGTAGCATAGGATAGGTACTTCCGCATTAGCATGTGGAATTCATTGAAATACTTCTTTCCTTGAGTTTAATTTAGTTAAAAGGAATTAATTAAAGTAAAAGTGTTTTTATTAATTAATTGAGTTATTTAAGGAAATGATAAAAGTAATTAGCATGCAATCCATGCAATATAAATCTTAAGTGAAGTGAGAAGTAATCTCTAAATGCAATCACTTTGGAGATTAGAAATAGATTGTAACTCATGATTATAAAAGCAAGGCTAGGGTGAAGGAGGAAGACACTTTTGTGAGATACACTTGTGACAGACTTTGGTGAGAGATCAAGGTCGAGACTTTTGGTGAGATTCCAAGGTCAAGGATAAAAAGAAGGACTTTTGCTAGTGTGAGGATTGTAGAAGCAAAGAAGGACTTTTTCTTACACAAGAGTGAGGAGATCTCACTAGTTGCGTGAAGAGATTTCATCCAAGTGTTGATGCATAGAGGGTTGGATCACAAAGGACCATGATTCAATACATTGGATAGGATGAGAAGGAATTTCATCTAGAGGCCATACAGGTCAAGGAGAAGAGAAACCAGAGGTAATCGTAGGTGGGTTTTAGCTGATAGAATCCATAGGAAAGCGTAGTTACATACAGAAATTGTTGTACAATTTTTTTCGTACATGTATGTAGGTCTCAATGGAGAGAGTCGCATATATACATAGGTTTGTTGAATTAAAGGTGCATACACCTCAAGAAACATGTTGGTACAGGATTGTACAATAACACAGTCATTTACAGGTTTGTTTGCATTGTTTATTCTATTAGTGGGCCATTTTCCATGTTACGGGAGCCTTGATTTGACCTTAATAAAAGCGTATTGGAATTGGTTTTCCCTCTGGGGTTTTTCCAAGGGTGTTTTACCCAAAAATATTGGTGTCTCGTGTGTGATATTTTGGTTTCCTAGTTTATGCTTCCACTGCATGTTTAGTTGATTACTCATTTGTGCTTTTAGTAGATAAAGTGATTTTATTTTGAGCTAACTATTGGGTGTTGAGTAGAGGATGAATATCAATATGGTATTAGAACATACCAAGGGTTGTTATAGATTAAATAAACATGGCACTAGAGCAATGTTTCTCTAAGACAAATCCAATCTTAGGATGAACAATGACATATCTATGAAATTTGAGTTACCACAGGAGAGATTGAGTTCAGATTTAGGGTTATAGGAGGATATCTATGGGATCAAGAGTGCAAAGGTGGTTGATTGAAGGAATAATAATAGATCCACTATATTTTTCAACAGATATGTCTAATTTTCAATAGATCTTAGAAGATCTATAAACTAGCAGGCATAAATCGAAGGATTGATTTATGGGAAACAATGGTACTGAGGAAAAACATGTGTTTTTGCAAGTGTAGGGAGGTGTACGTGGGTCACATAAGGGACAGTTGCATACATACATGGGATGTAGTGGTGAAATTTTTGTACATGTGCAGGTTGTAGTAATGACGGTCGTGTATAGGGTTGTATAGAGACAGTACATAGGTAGTTTTAGTAGAAAATTATGTTGGGTGGCTTATTGAGCAATGGAAGAAGGATGGGAAGTCATTAAGAAGATATTAAATAGGTGGATAAGGACTTCCATATAGATATCTAAGCTACATGAGAGCACATAGGAATAGAGAAGGACTTTTTGTCATGTGCCTGAGTCATCCACTTAGGAGAAAAGTTGAACTTTCTCTCAAGTGTTTGATCCACAAAGGACAGTGACTCAAGGGGATCTTAGATGGATGAAGAAGGATGTTCATACAAATATCAGAGGATAGAAGATATATTGGATTCAGTGACTCATAGATGGAGAAAATAAGTGTGTAGGGAAGGGTTCAAGTAAAGAAGCAAAGGGGCAGCAAGGGGAATAGAAACCAACCAGCAAGATCGAAGGATTGATCTTAAGGTTTGTAGGGCTTGGATATTTGATGATTTTTATTTCTCAAGTGAACCATTATCCGAGGACGAGAGCCCTTAAAAAGGATCCAAGGGGATATTGGATCATGGATCAATGTTAGTGACAAAGAACGAGGAGCAAGAGGCTCTAAAGGTTAAGCAACTCAAACAGAGTCATCCTTTAGGTTCATGTGGGAAGGGGAAGCCTTACAAGTCTATCACAAGGAGTCATGGTATGAGATGGCCATGAAGGATGATTAGGAGCAAGACGATTCTAGGAACATGTTCAGAGGTAGTGAGTCTTCAAAGAGAGGTCCGAGTGAGATGGCATGGATAGATTTCATGTCAAAGGGAGAAACCAATTAGTTGGATTGGATAGAAGTCATGGTAGAAGATATGGTAGAAAATATAAATCCAACTCCAAGTGGGATAAGTACCTTCCTCTCTAAGACGGATTCTTAAATTTAGTGGTAGCATCAGATAAAGACATCCGCATTGGCATGTGTCTAGTATGTGGAAGTCATCGAAAGTCTTCTTTCCTTGCGTTTACTTTAGTTAAAAGGAATTAATTAAAGTAAACGTGTTTTTATTAGTTAAGTGAGTTATTTAAGGAAAGTGCTAAAAGTAATTAGCATGTAATCCATGCAATGCAAATATTAAGTGAAGTGAGAAGTAATCTCTAAATGAAATCACTTTAGAGATTAGAAACAGATTGTAGCTCGTGATTATAAAAGAAAGTACATGGTGAAGGAGGAAGACACTTGTATGAGATACACTTGTAAGTTGTGAGAGATCAAGGTTGAGACTTTTGGTGAGATTCCAAGGTCAAGGATAGTGAAGAAGAACTTTTGCTAGTGTGAGGAGTGTAGAAGCAAAGAAGGACTTTTGCTTACATGAGAGTGAGGAGATCACATTGGTTGGGTGAAGATATTTCATCCAAGTTTTGATGCAGAGAGGGTTGGATCACAAAGGACCATGATTCAAGATCTTGGATAGGTGGAGAAGGAATTTCATCTAGAGGTCATATAGGTCAAGGAGAAGGGAAAGCAGAGGCAACTACAGGTGGGTTTCAGCTGATAGAATCCATAGGAAAGAGTAGCGCCATACAAAAGTTATTGTATATATTTTTTGTACATGTACATGGGTCTCAGTGGAGACATTCATGTATGTACATGGGTTTTCTGAAGGAAAGGCACATACGCCTCAATAAACATGTTGGTACAGGGTCGTACAATAGCACATGCATTGCTAGACTTGTTTGTAGTGTATATTCTCTTAGTGGACCATTTTCTTTGTTATTGGAGCCCTAATTTTTACTTAATAAAAGAACATTGTAGCTGGTTTTCCCTCCGGGTTTTTTCCATGGGTAGTTTACCTGAAAATATTGGTGTCTTGTGTGTGAGATTTTGGTTTTATAGTTTATTCTTTTGTTGCATGTTTAGTTGATTACTCATTTGCGCTTTTAGTAGATAAAATGATTTTATTTTGAGATAATTGTCAGGTGTTGAGTAGAGGATGAACATCAACATGGTATTATAACATACCAAGGTTTGAAAGAGATTAAATCAAAAGTGTATTGATATTTGGAAAATCTCCTAGCCATAAAGCCTTTTTACAGCTAGGGATATTTTTTCCAAGTTGTCAGAAAGCTTTTGCTATCAACATATTTCTGGACTAAATGCAGTTATGTGTTGCGCACCTCTACATTTCATAGAGGTATATGGATACCATAAGTATCACTTGTGTATTTTCAATGCTGGTTCTCCTCGTATGAAAAAATGTATGTGTCGATAGTTCTCATTCATTTTCATTTATATTTGAAGATCTAGATAACTGTATTTTCGAAAGATGTGTCTTAATGTCAGAAATATGATGCAATTATTTCAAGAAATGTATGTGTTGATAGTTGTATTTCATTTTCATTTACATTTGAAGATATTGATAGCTACAATTTTGAAATATATGTCCTAATGTTACGAATTTTATGCAATTCTTGTTGGAAATAGGATCCTAGTTCATATTGATATGATTGCAATGCATATATATAATTGTTGTCTAGACAAAGCAAGCAATGATGTATTGATGCACTCTGCAATTCAATGGAAAAGTAGCAAAAATGCAAAGGGGAGGTGCAATGCATCAAACAAACAATGTGCATGAGTGTATGAAAAAATGAATCCAATATAAAAAGGTGGTTTCTGTATAGGAGATGGTCAATATTGTGTTATGCAATGTGTTGCTACTTATGTGTGAAGGATTTTTCTTTGAAAATTTGTGTGCACTCCACATAGGTGTATATTTCATGCTTTGTATAGGTTTTTACCTAGCACAATGAACATTTGTTCTATTTTCAATTCTTGTGTGGAAAATCAATACCAATTGTTTAGGATCCCTTCATTGCGGTGCTTTCGCATGTTAGCACTTACATTTATGCAATGTAGATTATAACTAGGAATGTGGCCATGGTGGCTAGGTAATTTATGGAAATTTGATTCACTCACATTTACGAGGAGAGGACACAGATTTAGAACTAGTGTAGAGAAAAATTCTCTCTTTTCCAAGTGTTGAAATGTTTGATAGTACTGAGAGGGGGGGTGAACCAGTATTGCATACTTTTAATAAATTTTATTCTGATCTAATTTTAAAACACGGTTAGGATTTATACTTTCATTCAATTATACCATAAATGTACTCATCATAATCACAAAAAATGTTCAACACATTTACACATATAGAGGTGGAAACCCAAATTGTGAATACCTTACAAATATTTATAAATGAATATGAATTCATGTAAGAATCATTGTAAATGAGGACACCAATCCTCTATAGGCACCAACTTGTAAATGGATGAGGACACCAATCCTCTATAGGAACCAACCTACAAATAGGCACCAACCTGCAAATGTATGAGGACAACAATCCTCTATAGTCACCAACCTACAAACAAGAACCAACCTGCAAATTAAGCTTCAACTCAATCTTTCCTTGCTCCACCCTGCCACCCTTAATTTTGCATTTTTTCACAAGAAACTATTGTACTGCATTTATATTATTCTTCTTGATCTAAAACAGTCTTTCAAAAGCTTCCAAAACAGATTTACATATGTACAAAACTATCATAACTGCACCAGATCTTCTTATTAATTGTTTTTTATTCTTCCTGCAATCCTTATACCTTAATTGTGCTCCTATTAATCGAAATTACTCCTCTAAAGTTTATGTCACCATACCTTTCAATTATTTCCATGAAATTTCAATGCACAGAACAGGTCTTCAGTCCCTTAGAATGTCTATAATTCCATCTTCCTTGTTTTTATGTTCTGTTATTAACCTAAAGTCACCATATTAATGATCCTCAATTGTTACTTCATCTTCAAAATCGTGCTCCTCTATGATCATTGCTAAACTTGAACAAATTATCTCAAAGCTCCATCACTATCACATATTGTCTTCATCTTTTTTATACTTATATATGGTTTTAGTTGAATTTTTTGGACTTATTTTATGATGAATGCGGACCCGATTCGTCCTTCGAGCCGACCAAAGCACCAAATAATCATTGAAATGTTCACACCAAGTGTAATCCCGTCAGGGATTATTTTCTTTTGTTATTTGAGATGGCCCAATGGGAATAGAACCAAGCACATGAGACCACGGGAATTATTGTTGATGCAGGATCATCTCAAGCGAGCCAACGCGGAGATAAAAGACAGCTGGAAAAGCACCCAGCACAAATTTTGAAAATGTCTTGAAACATTAATGAAGCCATCAAGTGGAGGTACACTTGTAAAATGTAAATGGACCTTGAGCGATCCGCTCTCGTCCTTAGTATGTAGAAGGCATTTATGATAGTTAATGCAAGTAGGTAGAATTGAATTCCTAGATTAGACAGTTTAGAATGAAAGAGGGAAACAGAATATAGACATCCTCATTGTATTATTGTAGGATAGTGAAGAACATTACCAAGAGGAGAGCATGCAGAGCTAGAACAGAGAAACAGTGTTTGAAAAACACCCATGTACAGAGATTTGAGTTAATAGAAGAAGTCTTAATTCAGATTCATGGCGTTGTATTTGTTTCGTGTATGGGTATGCTAAATGGTATGTTCATGGTTTTACTCTTTCTGTCATGCAATTTCTTTTATTCTATGTATGAATGATTTCTTGTTGAATGTTTGGAATATGAGAGGAAAGGGTAAAGGAATGAGTTTCAATTGTTTCTCTATCTGAGCAAGAGTTCTTGCAAGGAGTGTAGTTGAATTGTTCGCAAGGAGTGCGTTGACAAAGGGTTCAAAGGTTTGTCTCTGAAAGCTCAGATAAGATAGCTTTTGTTCTCATTCCCTCAGAAGTGCAGCTAGGCACAAGAGCCGTGCAAGGTGTGTGCAGGCCGAGTAGAGTTCAGATTTGGTAACCTGAATGATTTTTTGAGAGACTGTTGTTGTAGGTGTGCACAGAGTCGAAGGATTTCAATTCCTTGGAGTAATTAATAAATTTGTTGCAAGGAGTGCGTTCAGGAGTCTTCTTCAAGACTCAAAGTTGGAGAAAGCACAGAAGGGATAGAGTCTCCACAGTCGTTGAAGGAAGCACATGAATTTTGTGCATTGGAACAGTGAGAAGGTGTTGCAAGTTTGTGTCGTAGGCAATTGAGTACCATGGGGAAACCACTTGGTAAAAAGTTGCAGGAGTCCTTGTGAAGGGAAGAGACGGACGGTCAAAATTCTATGTGGAGAATTCGCGAAGTCCCGTGAGCCATCAGATCTCATGGAGGAGTAGGGGAGTTATGGCGAGTATTCCCAAAGGTTTTAAGCTCAGAAGAGGCAAAACTGTAGATTCAAGCCAACAAGAACCGTTGGATTTACACGTGGATTTCTATTTCGGGGTTTTGTGAGTAGAAGTCCCAAAATCTTTGCATCAGGACTCGCAAAATCATGAAGCGCGAAGTCCCGAGGGTGAAAGGATTGTGTGGGCCACAAAAATCAGCAGGGTGGATAGGTGGCGCACTATCGACAAGGAAGTCAATTATGTTGACCATTTCAGGGTTTCGTGGGGTGAAGTCCCGAAACCTTTGCATCAGGATTCGTGAAATCGTGAAGTTCGAAGTCCTGACAGAATGAAGGGCTGTTGAAAGGTCAAAATTGTGAGTGCATCGGAGTTTTGGTAAATCAGGTTTCGGGAGTCGAGGGGACGAGTTGCTTGACATCGCAACCCCCGAAATTGCGATAAGGAGAAATCTGAAATAGAGAGAGAAAAGGTCAAGTGTTGACTGTTTTCGGGTTTCGGAGATTGAGAGACAGGGCGCTTGACCACCAGATTTGAGAAATCGCGAAGTCTGATCTCTCGAAGTATAAAGAGGGGGAAAAATACTCAAGGTTGTTTGTGGGTGCAGATTTCCCGAAAGGGAAATAGAAGAGCCAATTGTTGAGGGCTCTTCAGGCCAGAGGAAGAAGAAAGATCCTGTGTGCGTGGACTTTCGACCTGCGGGTTGGGAGGGCTACGTCAATTGCGGGGGGTAGACCCTTGACTCAGATATCAAGGCAGGGGGGCCAAAACAAATATTGTGCCAACGCATGTATTTCCTTTTGAACACATGTTGAAATTGTGGGGGGGGTGCCTTTATATTAACCCATGTGCTAGTTAGTCACTTACAATTTGATGAGAGTCGTTGATCTCCTCTCCTAATGGACCACAAGATCTCCATCGTCCAATCTTCTTTAATGAAATTTCCAGGGTACTTGTTGTGGGCCATATGAAAATTAATGGATCACCATTTATCCATTCTATGATCAACGGTTGATCTTCTTCCTCATTGATCCAATTACCAGTTCTATTATAGATGGTGGTTTGGTCAGTTTAGAGGCTCGCTAAAATTGGTGGCTTTTTCGCTTACACATGTCATTGCTCTATAATGATCAACGATACTGTTTCTTCCACATCTCCATATTGTGATATTTCCACATGGATTTAAAACCACCGTGGATCTTCTTTCCATCAATATATTTCCATTGTTCGATTCATTAATCCTTACCATTGATTTTTTACATGGATCTGTTATGGATATCAAGTTTCCTTGTTGTTCACAGGTTTGAACATGATTGTGCATGCATGTAAACTCTTGTTACATCTAAATACTCTTGAGAGCTCACATAGGCATCATCTTGGTGGATGATAGTAGATCTTCATTGTGGACTGCACTTCGTTAGTCCCCCTACAGTGTTGACATCCATGACACAAGATATCCAACAATTTTCCCTTCTAGTGTTGACATCAATGACACAAACTATCCAACAATATCCCCTTCTAGTGTTGACATCAATGACACAAACTATCCAACAATATCCCCTTTGTCATAGATGGAAACCACTGGAAAAAAATTTCTTACTCCCCTTGTGGATATGTTGGCAATTTGACTTAGTCATGGGTCACTGTTCATTCTCTTTCTTCATTTTCCCCCCCATGTGTCACTCCATTGCATAGTTCTGTTAACTGATGTTTTACTGCATTTTACCCCCCTTTGACAATAATGACTAGAAGCCTTTTAATCATCTCTACCTTTTTGTAACTCTTGTTGTCAATCACTCTCCTCTCTAAGGATTATAAATTTTCTCTTATGTATTTCAAGGGGCTGCTTGAGAATTGTTTCCAGTAAAACTTTGTACACTAGCACTATTTGTAGATACTTACCATTTATCTAGGTAGTCCCTTCTTATGTTTTTATTTCTATTGATCTAAACATTCAATGCCTAACCATATTTCTCATGTCTCCATGCAAACTCCCCTTATCAAAGATGTTGTCTTTGTAGTTGGTGTACTGTGGATGGTGAAAACAAAAATTGGAAGGCTTCTGAATACACTATGTTTGCATTGACTTCTCCCTTTGTTGTACTAACTCTCCCTGGAGTAGTGCTTCTCAGTCTTGATCTTCAGATATTTATGTTTCTCCAACATGCAATCATATGCACTCTCCCCCTAAGCTTTTGGTTCTTATGAGCTCCCAACATATTTTGGCTGAACTGTTTACTGATAATTTGGAATGACTCCCATCTTCCATCGGATATAATAGAATGCATATCTAGGTAGGGGTTTGGTAAACATATCTTCAATTTGTTCCTTGGTAGGAACATACTCCAACTTGACAATCTTATCATTCACATGTTCCCTCAAAAAATAATATTTGAATGGGATAAATTTTGTCTTTGAGTGTATTATTGGGTTCTTGGAAATACTTATGGCACTGTTGTTGTCACATAGTATAGAAATTGGTTCTTGCATTCTACTTTAATGTCTTGCAGAGCTTTCTTCATCCAAAGGATTTGTGTACAACAAGATTTTGTTGCAATGTACTCTACTTTTGTTGTGGATAAGGGAATTGAGGATTGTTTCTTGCTTAACTAGGATACTAAGCAGCTACCCAAGAAGAATGCTCCACCACTTGTGCTTTTCCTATCATTAGAATTGCCTACCCAATCTACATCAGTGTATGTTGTTAGATTAAAATTCTCTCCTTTTGGATACCACAGTCCAAATCCCATTGTGCCCTTCAAGTATCTGATAATTCTTTTGACTTCCATCACATGTGATTCTTTTGGTGCAAATTGAAATCTTGCAATCAATCCAATAGCTTGCATAACATCAGTCCTTGATGCGGTTACATATAAAAGGATACCAATCATTGATCTATACATGGTGTGATCTTCCTCTGGTGATTCATAATCCTTACTCAGCGTGCAACCTATTATCATGGGAGTACTGACAGGATTTCAATATTCCATCTTGAACTTTTTAAAAATATCCTTGATGTATTTTGTTTGAGAAATAAATATGTCTTTATTTTACTGAGAGATTTGCAAACCTAGAAAGAAAGACAACTCACCCAACATGGACACCTCAAATTCTTTTTGTATGTTCTTTGAGAACCTTTGACTCAAATCATCAGAGTCGCTTCCAAAGATGATATCATCTACATATACCACAATGATAATCATATTTTCATTTTCTTCTTTGAGGTAAATATTACTTTATGCAGTTCCTCTCTTGAATCTATGTTGTTGTGGGTATTTATCAAGCCTTGAATACCAAGCTCTAGTTTTTTTCTTCAGACCATAGAGGGATTTCTTTAGTTTGCACACATAGTCTTTTTTTTTTTACCACTGAAATTGTTGGACACATCGACTACACTGAGAGGGGGCGCAGGGGGGGTGAACAGTGTAGGGCTCTTTTTCCCAAAACTCCTTAGTTAACAATCACCATTAACTCATTACTCATTGTTTTCATTTATAACCAGTTAAATGTCAACACATATCAGCAACATATATCAGCAATATATCATCAACAAGTCATCACCACAAGGAACACAAAGAACACAAGATGTATGTACAATTTTGTTTTTATTACGGACTACAATCCTTGGGGTTCTTCAGCAACAACTGAATAGAGTACAACTCTACAAGAGAACCAACTCTATAATGCAAGACTCATCTTACACCCTCATCACCAACTGAGATGAGGCAACAATCCTTAACATATATCAATCTGTACCATAAAAAAGTGCATGAACCATGCACCAACTTGTGCCAAACAACCTGTAATCAACCTGTACCATAAACAAGTGCATCTAACCATGTACCAAGTATATACCAATCATGTGTCAACTATTCGTCAACAATGATTCATCAATATGTACCAACATCATCAACTATACACCTCATGTATGTGCCAACTCATCAACTGCTTGTCTCAACCATGACTAGTTTTGGATTAGTCAACAACCCTAACTTGAAATAATCATAACTTTGTACCTGTAATGAATAAAGATATGAAACTGATACAAAATGTTCTTCAGTGTTTTTTATGCAATTCCTCCAGGTGTCACTACTTGGAACCTCTCAAAAAATGAGTTATAGAAAAAATGGCATACCTTCTTGAATTCTGGCTTATTCTAGAGAGCGACCTTGTAGAGTGTTCCCTGCATGGAATATTTGTTGAATCGATCTGAAACTATCACACAACATACTACAGACCATAATCTAACCAACACAAATGGTATCACTGAATTTGGATCTGTTATGAAGAAGTTATGA
>JASDQU010011837.1:87056-115130 GCA_032191745.1 Picea mariana | reverse complement strand
AATATGAACAATGTGCTACCATATAACGATCCTTGGACCTGTTCATGCATCAAACTCATGTTGTACCAAGCATCATGAAGCAAAATATATGTCAACAATGAAATAAAGAATCATGAGAAAAACATCAACCAAGCACATCCTGTACAAAAATGTGTGCTCATCATGCACAACACCTATGTACATCAACATCATGCAATGTGCCAAAAGATATCATCCATGGAATGTATCAATCATATGCCTCTATCAATATGCCAACATGTGCATCTACCAATATGCCAACCATGTGCATCTACCGTTATGCCAACCATGTGCATCTACCAATATGTAAACCATGTGCATTTACCAATATGACAACCATGTGCATCTACCGATATGCCAACCATATGCATCTACCAATATGCCAACCATGTGTCATATCACTTATGATATGTCTCCATCATGAACCAAGTGCCACAATCATGTATCTTAAACAAATACCAATTGTTGTGATGATCAAGTAGTACCAATGGTGTAGTATCATCAAGCATATGCCATCTATGAGTGTACCAAACATGTATCAATTATAGATCAAGCTATGAATCATCAATGAAGTACAACATGATCACCTCATCAACTCACCAACCACATGTCCCAATGTGTAGCCCATCCATATGCTAAATGCATGCATCAAGCTTTCCAACAAGTAAGCTTCCAATACATCATCAAGATATATCACATAACCAAGGTGTCATAACTTCACTGTCATAACCAACATTTTTATTCAATATAAAATGCATCAATCCATACTCATGGGTTAGTGCCATGCACCCAAGATTTTATTTCACATCATCACCTTACATAATCCAATATAGAATCATGAAAACCTGCAACAAACAATGTCAGAACCTGCAATAAACCATGTCAGACCCTACATCACAGAGTTATACCATCACATCAAACTGCAATCCCTGTGCATAACCCTTTTCCTTAGGCTTCACCACATATACGTGGCATGTTGCACAGACAACTCATGTATGTATGTGACCTATACAAGTTCATCCTGCATATGTGCGTGACTAATACCATTGTCACCCATGTATGCATTAGTAGATGACACATTTGAAATTCCCTTCAGTCTTTCATTCTATTCTGGCTTCTCTGACTTCTTCACCCACTTCTGTAGATGTCCCTGCTCCTCATAACTTAAGCTCTGAGCATCCATATTTTCAAATATGTCTCCCTTCCTTACTTCATTCCTTCTTCTATCCATGCTATGTGAAGTCCTCATCATGGAATTTCTTCTTGTGTTCCAACACTCCGGGGATTTGTGGCCAAATCCACTACAGCTGTAGCATCTCATGGTGTTACAGTGAACAACAATGTTTCCTACTTGATCACATCTCCAACACCTTATGGTGTTATGAAATCTTCCATTATATCTTCTTTCATAAGATATACATTCAAAAGCTTTGTGACCATATACATTACATGAATAACAATGCCCATGAAAAATACTTTCATACCTTTGCTTTGGTGTCCCGAAGATAGCTTCTTGATGTCTTCCTTGCTTTGTTCTTTTGAAATTTTCCTTGCCTTGTGTATATGGTTTCTTTGCAACATTGTCTTCCTTCTTTGATGGACTTACCTCATGCTTCTTTGAGGTGCTTTCTTCAACATGTGTAGCTTCTTCTTTGTATCCAAGACCTGATTTATCATATGGTGATCTTTGTCTTTCCAAGATCTCATCCAAGATTTTTGAGATATTCAAGAATTTATTTGACTTCTCCACTTTCTTTCTAAGATCAAAAATTTCAGCTTCTAACTTATCACATGACTCTTGCTTTTCATTAATTTGATTCTTCAAAAGTTCTTCTACCTTTTTGGCTTCTTCAATTTGGGTCTTGAGATGAATAATAGTTTCAAAACTTTTGTTAATCTCATCATCTACCTTCATATCTTATTTTTCATTCTTTAGTATTGTGATCTCTTATTCCTTTTATTCCAATTTAGTCTTATTTCTCTCTTCTTGTTCTTTGAGCATTCCCTTTAACTTCAAGATGTGCCTTTGACTCCTCCTAAGAAACTTCTTAGTGTTATCCGAAAGATAGTTATAGTGTGTATAAAAATGATCACTTATGTATCTATATAAACCCTCTCCAACTTCATTTTGAAGTTATAATAGATCTTCTTCTATTATTTCCATGGGATAACTACCATAAAACTTTACACAAACTATTTCTAGATCATCTTCTTCACTTGAGAAAAATTCAACATCATCACATTTTGAATCATTGCAATCAAGTGTCTTTGGAGATTCTATATCTTCATTTGAAATAATTTTGGGATCTTCCTTTGTGTTATCTTCACTTGAAATGTTTTCAATAGCACATTTAGAAATAATAAAATCAAGAGAAGCTCACCATCTTGGAGCCCAGGACGACCTGTCAGGACCCCTACCTTTTGGTCAAAATGACAATAATTATCGATCTGATGACGAAGGATCTCAGTCTTTCAATGGAAATATATTATATATATATATATATATATACATTACACGTCGATCATATGGGTGACCGTGGGCTTAAGGACCATTGGAGGATTGGTCAACGATCAGATCAAGTTGTGACCGTCGGATATGCAAGTGTAGATCAAGGGCAGGGATTGATTGTGGAGCACGAAGTGAGAGTTAAACTATACATTATTTTCATCTCATTGGGATATTAAAACGTGACCGTTGATTTTCATAAGTGATCAAGCACTCGCTTGGCCTAGCACCTGGTCACCACCTGTTGTCATATGGAATAATAAAAATAAAGGTAAAAGATAATACATCGCTTAAGTTGATAAGCATGTGGTTTTGCATTGTCGGTCTTATGAAAATGGTTTGAAGGAAGCGCCTCTACAGAACTTGGTTTCTGCAGTATTTGCAGATATTTTGAATTAATTTAAATGAAATCTATCCATATCTATGATTGATTAATGAAAAGCATTTTCATTAAATTGAAAGGGCTTCTCAATAATATTTGGATAAAGAAAAACAAACGATGTTATTGTTAAATGAAGGGGTTTAATGGTATAAACAAAGGACACAATGTTTCATAGCTCACACCAGTTGGAAGAATATATAAAAAAGAAAGAGTGGTGATAATAATGTGTCTCTGCAGTCCAGATCAGAAGATATATTGAAAATCAGATGACAGAAGCAGAGAGTGGAGCAATGAAGACATGATACATAAGTCTTCTTGATTCAGAAACAAGGGTGGTTGGGTGGTGCAAGGGAATTTTGGATCCTGCAAGTGATCTAGGTGAATATCGATGGCCACCCACCTTTTCCAACTCACTCAAAATTGTTTTCTAGCAATTTTGGCAATTTACTATTTGTTTTTAACTTTCGGGGTCATTTTGAGGACCTAAATGAAGGTTTTTCAGGATTGATATTCTCAATGATATGAAAAGGCTCTAATTCATCCCCCAAAATGAATCTCCTCGACGATACCTTTCCAACAGGCTATCTTGTGCCTAAAACGGAGATCGTATACAAAAGTTACGACCCCAGGAAGTTGATGTACTAACTTACCCAAACGGGGCCCACATGACTTTTGGCACTTCATCTCCTAGGGTTAGGTTTTTGGATGTCTAGGGTTTTTGAAATTCTTGTTTAGTTTAAAAAGGCCTTTAGAGACTCATTGCAATCATCTTCTTATGAATGAGCATAGTCGTCACAACTCTTCTCAAAGATAAGGCACCACCATTCCTTCTAGCTTGTTTTTCGCTGCATTTTACAGTTTCATCTTATTTCCTTATTGAATAGAAAACTAGTTTTATTGTATCTCTGTTATTTTGTGTTAAGAATATTTTAAATAATCTGTATTCATTTTGTTATTCTTGTAAAATCTGGATCAATGGTATCATAGAGGTCTTCTCCTTGTTGTCTTAATGCATGTCCCCAACGAGGTTAGGGTACAAAGAATTGGGTCTTGATATTGTTTATCTTGAGGAAAAAATCTCTCGCACGCCCAAGCGACCTCTCATGGCAGGAGAAAAGAAATATGAAGGGACATGAGATCCTTTCAAAATTTTGCTTGAGGAATCCCTCACGCAACAAAGGAACGAGATGATGGATAGTTTCACGCAAATCCTTCGACGACTATCAACAAGTGACACATCTTCCTCGAGCAGAGGCACCGCCCCCTTCAAGGTACAAATCAACTTCAATATTCCTATATTTGAAGGTCATATAGACACGGATGTTTTAGAAAAGTGGTTGAATCTACCAGAAGGATATTTTTTTGTCCATAACTTTTCGAATAGAGAAAATATTACTTTTGCACTCCTCAAAGTTGTTCCCCATGTCAAAGATTGGTGGGAAACTTTCTGTGAGCAAAAGGAAATAGAGGAACCCTCATTATTTACAATCACAGCCATTTGGGAATCCTTCAGGGATGTTATTAAGGAACAATTCTACCCTATCAGAATTTATGACGACTTGTATACCAAATGGACCACACTGCGGCAAGAAAGAAACCAAGCAATGCCAAAGTTCACAAATATATTCCATACCTTGCACACCAAGATGGGTGTCGAAGATTCATAGTGACATCTAGTGCTCAAGTATCATGGTGCTCTGCATAGATACATCCAAACCGCAATGGAATTTCTGGACATCTCGTCCTTGGGCACGGCCTACCGATATGCCATCAAAATCGAGCAGAAGCTTAAACAAAAGATGAGGAAATTTGGGCCTGGGAACCCTGCATAACAAAATCCAGGTAGGGGTGGCCCCAACCCACAAAAAAAAGGACAGAGAAAAGATGGACAGTATCAGGACAACCAATCCAAGCCACAAGCAAAGAAGGACACTAGAAAGAAAAATAAAGATATCGGGAAGTGGTGCAACTTCCGTAAGAGCCCTTGACATTACACTGCTGACTATTGCTCAAAGCAGTCGCTGGTGGCGGAAGTGAAAGCCTATAAATCAGACGTGGGTTCTGACTCTGAGTCAGAACCAGAAAGGGGAAGACAGATCATTGATGCGGAACACAATGCCATTGTTGCTACAACCAAGCTCCAACCTGGTGAACCAGACGAGCTAGAAGAAGGAGATCGCCTCTTCCATTCATAGATGTGGGTAAAAGGCACCCTGTTTCACTTCATCATTGATAGCGGTAGCCAGAAGATACTCGTCTCAACAGAGGTCATCAAGCGGTTGGCCCTGCCGACAATTCCACACCCACAACCCTACACCATTGGATGGCTCCGCCAAGGAAGCAATTTCCGCATCAACCAACAGTGTTGACTGTCATACAACATCAAGCCATTCAAAGATGAGGTATTGTGTGATGTTTCTCCTCTTGAAGTTTGTAATGTTCTTTTGGGCCAACCTTATTTATGGAAACATCATGTTGTATATGAGTCTAGGCCTCATAGTGTTATTATTACTTTGAACAGAAAATTGTATAGGATACCCGAGGCAATCTCTCCTAGTGATATTTCCTTGATCTCCACCAAGAAATACAAGAAGGTCATTTATCATAATGATAAATTTGTCTTCTTCGTGATTCACTCTCAGAGTGAGCAAAAGATCGCAGCCACATGCAGGGCCTCCGCGGTCGATCTCTCCACACAACAAAAGCAAGTGGATAAGGTCGTGGAAGAATACTCAGATACCTTCTCCTCTCCCACCGAGGTACCTCTGCACTCCCAGGTCAATAATCCCATTGATCTGACCCCAGGCGCGCTGCTACCCAATGGGTTAGTCTATCACCGCTCTCTGTTAGAAAACGAGGAGATAAAGAGGCAGATCCAAAAACTGCTCCACAAGGGGAAAATACGTCCCATGTCATCGCCTTGTGAGAACCCAATCGTGTTGGTGCAGAAGAAAGATGAGATATGGTGAATCTGCATTGATTACTGGCCCTAAATAAAATCACAGCCTGAAACTGGTACCTGATTCCCTGAATCGACAACCTCCTTGATTAGTTCACGGGGGCCAAATACTTCAGTAATATTGATCTGAATTTTGGCTACCACCAGCTCCCAATAGAACAGACATATGTATGGAAGACCACCTTCAATCCAAAAGAAGGTCTTTTTGAATGGTTGGTCATGCCCTTTGGTTTGACAAATGCTCCAACAACATTTATGAGGATGATGGATGATATCCTATGACCTTTCACCAATACTTTTGTAGTAGTGTATCTGTATTACATTCTCATCTACAACAAGACTTGGGCGGAACACTTGTAGCATATTCAGTAGGTCCTGCACACCCTGTGGCAGCACAAACTATATGCAAACTTGGAAAAATTCTCCTTTGGCATGGATAGGGTCCATTACTTAGGCTACATCGTTGATCAACATGGTGTGCATGTGGATCCATCCAAGATCCAAGTCATCTGTGACTGGCCAGCCCCAAACACACTCACTGAACTTTGGAGCTTCTTGGGCCTCACCAATTTCTATCACAGGTTCGTGTTGGGATTCTCTCATATYGCATGGGCCCTCARCCAAGTAACCAAGGGTGGCGGTAAGGAAAAATTTGTGTGGGGCCTGTCCAAATAACAAGCCTTTGATGACTTGATGAAGCGCTTGTGSTCATCCCCAGTACTTTCATTACTGGACCTGCAACATCCCTTTGAGATCRAGAAAGATGCTTCAGACTATGTTGTGGGCATCGTTCTCACTCAACATGGCCACCCATGGCATATCATAGTGAGACACTATCAGATGTTGTCTATAAGTACCCTACCTATGACAAATAAATGTACTCCATTGTGCAATCTTGCCACCAGTGGAGACATTACATTCTTGGGAAGGAGAAAGTCAGCCACATTGAACACAAGCCACTACAGTTCATGTAGACCCAAGGGAAATTGTAGAATGGCCGCCATCGGAAGTGGTCCACATACTTACAGCAGTTCCACCTCAACATCAAGTATAAAATAGGAAGTACCAACTGAGTTATGGATTGCCTCAACTGACCTCCAATCGCAGCATTCACCACGGTGCTAGACTCTTGCGGCCACGAGACCTTCGGATGGCCCCACCTCTATGAGACAGACCCTGACTTCTCCACCACCTAGCAAATTTTGGGCGCCAACTCAGTGGTCGCTAATTTCCATCTTCAAGACGGGTTGTTGTATCGTCTAGGTCATCTCTGTGTTCCATTAAGCGAGCGTGTGAAGATGATTTGGGAAGCTCACTACAATCAAGTGGCAGGACACTTTGGCGTCAAAAAGTCAGTGACAGTGTTGCTGAAACATTTCTA
This sequence comes from Picea mariana, assembly GCA_032191745.1. Classification (NCBI taxonomy): domain Eukaryota; kingdom Viridiplantae; phylum Streptophyta; class Pinopsida; order Pinales; family Pinaceae; genus Picea; species Picea mariana. The sequence continues at coordinate 107,884 of JASDQU010011837.1, read as the reverse complement.
CTAGTCGAAACTTCGACAAGATTTCGGCAAGTATATCAAGTCTTACACCTCCTGTGCTATTTCCAAACCGACCACTAAGAAACAGGTCCTGTAGACCCCTCTACCTACTCCTGACAAGCCATGGGAATCCATCTCAATGGACTACATGTCGGGCCTCCCTTTTACCAAGAGAGGAAATGACTGTGTTTTTGTGGTTGTTGATCGCTTTTCCAAGATGGTGATTCTAGCCGCCGACAAGAAGAACATCACAGCAGAAGCCACTACCAAGCTCTTCTTTGAATGAGTATGGGTACATTTTGGGATCCCACAAACCATTTTCTCATATTGTGATATTCGGTTCCTTAGCACATTTTGGTCGAGCCTCTGGTCACTACTAGATACCAAGCTCACCAAATCCACTGCCTTCCACCCCTAGACAGATGGCCAAACTGAGGTCATCAATCGGATGATCATACATATTTTGTGCATGTACAATTAAAAGCACCCCCACACATGGGATGAGATTCTTCCCTATTTCCAACATATCTACAACTGAGCCCTGCATAGCTCAAGTGGCCACAACCCCTTTCAGGTGGGGTTTGGATTCCAACCATTGGGCCCCATAGATGTTGCACTACCCCTGGTGACCACCTCGGTCGAATCGTCCCCTACTCCACTAGAATCTAGCAAAGCCACCTGGTTCATTGAGTCAATCCAGCACATCCTCCAACAGGTTCAATATATTCTACAGAAGTCTAATGCCAAGTACAAGCAGTGCCATGATCAACATTGGGTGCCACATAAGTTTTAGGTGGGAGACAAAGTTTGGTTGCACTTGTAGAAAGAACGCCTTACAAGGCCCCATCGTAAGCTTCAACCACTCTGTTATGGGTCTTATACCATCACCAAGTTTGTGGGTGACAATGCTTTTGAGCTCAACATTCCCCCTTTCCTTGGCTTGCACCCAGTCTTCAACGTGGCTCTCCTTCGACCATATTTCCCACCATTATTGGACACCTCAAAGATAGCAGAGCAGTTGAAACCAACAGAGATCAACCCTAAATACATGCAACAGAAATCCAATTATCATATTGTGGACATACAGATCAAGGGCACTCGACAGCAAAGGATCCAGCTTTATCGAGTCGTCAAATCAGGGCAGCTCCTGCACCAAGGAAAGTGGCTCACTCGGGGCCAAATTCAATAGAAATTTTCTCATCTGATGGGGGAACTCAACGCAATGGATACCATTGATTCCTAAGGATGGAGGACTGATCCAAGTGGATATCAGTGGCCACCCACCTTTTCCAACTCACTCAAAATAGTTTTCTAGTAATTTTGGCAATTTACTATTTTTAGCAGTTTTTAACTTTTGGGACCATTTTGAGGGCCTAAATGAATGTTTTTCGGGATTGAGATTCTTAATAATATCTGGAGGCTTTTATTGATCCCCCAAAATGAATCTCCTCAACGATAGCTTTCAAACGGGCTACTGTGCGCCTAAAATGGAGATCGTATGCAAAAGTTACGACCCTGGGAAGTTGATGTACTAACTTACCCAAATGGGGCCCACGTGACTTTTGGCACTTCATCTCCTAGGGTTAGGTTTTTGGATGTCTAGGGTTTTTTACATTCTTGTTTATTGTAAAAATGCCTTTAGAGCCTCATTTTAATCATCTTCTTGCGAATGATCATAGTCATCACATCTCTTCTCAGAGATAAGTCGCCACCATTCCAGCAAGCTTGTTTTCCGCATTTTACAGTTTCAGCTTATTTCCTTATTGAATAGAAAACCAATTTTATTGTATCTCTATTATTCTGTGTTAAGAATATTTTAATTAATTTGTGTTCATTTCGTTCTACTCATAAAATCTGGATCAGTGGGGGAGTAGGTGCTTCCTTGTCATTTGTAGCTAACTAAATAGGGGGTTGTAACTTCCTACCAGTTGGTGCCGGTGAAGAAGGGTGTGGATGCATCTTGATCAGTGGGTGTTGATCTAAGAGGAAGAACATCTTCCTCCTATGTAACTTGTAAAACAAAATTTTGCAGTTAATAGAAAAGTGTTTGTGGTTTTCCCAATTGGGTTCCACGATAAAATATTGTGTTAAAATTTTGTTTGCATTAACAAAAGAAAAATTGATAAAATTATTGTGTCACTAATTCACCCCCCCCGCTGCCCCCCGCCTCTAAGTGACTAGATCTGATCCTTCAATTGGTATCAGTACGGGTCTCTTCACTAAAGGTTTAAATTACTTGAAGAGAAATATACATCAGAATCGATCAACAATTGAAGATGCCATCAAAATTCCCCCTATTTGATGGTGAAGACTAATACTATGTCTTCTGGAGTGTTAGAATGAAAAGCTATCCAATGTCCATTGGATTGGAAGTATGGACATTAGTTTAAAAGGGATATGATGTTCCAAAAGCCACTCCCATAGAATCAGAAGACAAGAAAAAAATTTGAGAATATGCAAAGGCTTTAAACACACTGCAAGTTGGATTGAGTAATAAAATCCTTGCTAAAGTACTAAACTGTAATAATGCAAAACAAGTCTAGGATAAATTGGAAACTATATATGCAGGAGATTCCAAGGTAAAGAGGGCCAAACTTGAAACTCTCAAAGTACATTATGAAGGTCTAAAAATGAAGGATGAAGAAAATATTTCAGAGTACTTCTAAAGAGTTGATAATATTGTTAATGCAATCAAAGGTTTAGGAGTAGAAGTGTCAGACAGTGAGTTATTTGAAAAGATACTAAGAATACTACCTATCCTATACAATCCTAAAGTGTCCACTCTTTAAGATCAAGAGAATCTAGATAAACTAACCATGGATGAATTGTATGGAATCCTCATAGCCTATGAGTTAAGATTAGGTCATGAGAACCTTCCAAAAGGAGAGGCATCATTCAAGGTTCTCAAGAAAACAAAAAATCAGAAGCAAAAACCTCAACCCAGGGATCATGAAGAATCTGATGTAGAAGAAGCTAATTTTATTTAAAAACTTCATAAAGGATCAGGGAGGTACAAAGGCAAGCTGTCGTTCAAATGTTTTAATTGTGGCAAGGTTGGCCACTTTGCATCCAAGTGTACCTATCCCAAGGAGGACCCTGAAGATGAAGAAGACACAATTAAACAATACAAGAAGAAGGAAAAACCCAACTACAATAAAAAAAAATTACTCAAAAGAAGAAAACAACAGTTCATCAGAGTCTAGTGACGGTGATGATGATAAAGTCCTTTTTCTAGGTAGTGAAGAGCCTAATGAGATAGAAGAAATTGAGCATGAGGAAGATTCAGAAGATGAAGTAGAGGTTAATATGGAATAATAACTTCTCAGTGCCTTGGATGAATTAAGAAGATACAAAACCAGATATAGACACCTGAAAAGTTTTGTACTTGAACAAAAGGAAAACCATGAACAGAAAGAAAAAGAGATGGAGAAACTCATGAGCAACCTGAAAAACCAAATCCTAGAAGCAAATAGGATGGAAGAAAGTCTGGATAAGTCTCTTAAAGAGAAACAAATAACTTGTGAAGGAATGGAGGCGGAATTAGTTCACCTAAGAAAAGAACTTGATACGAAACTTATTCAAACAAGATATGAAAATAGCTCTAAAATATTAGATAATATTATTCCCACACAAAGGGATTTAGGTAACAAAAATGGAGTAGGTTATTCTCAAGAATAAAAGCAAGTTAACTCAAAATATTATGCAGTTTCTCTCCTCAGTACATTCAAGAAGAAAGATGAAGAAAAGACAAGTAATGATCAGAACTCCAGAGGACTACTTCCACCCATCAAGAAGGAATATAAGACAACTCCAAAGAAGGTTTATCAAAATAGGTATCCTCACATTTTCGTTGGTTATTTCTTTGCATGCTCTAATTTCAGACACAAAACTATGAATTGTAGAGAATATGGAAGGAAAAACTTGAGGGTTAAGAACTATAACCTTAAAGATAACCAAACAGTAAATCAAGTTAAAAGCAGAAATTATAACTCTTTTGCACCTCTACAAGAAGGGAACCTAGAATGCTTCTGATGCCATAATTATGGACATAAATCCAATAATTTCATATTAATGGAAGTCTCAGATAAACCAAAGTTCATTAGAGAGAAAAAGAAGCTTTGGAAAGAAAAAACATCAAAGGAGGAATGTCGTATTGCCTTAAAATTTTAATATAAAGAAGATAACTGGTATGTTGACAGTGGGTGCTCAAAACATATGATAGGAAACAAGGAAAATTTTTTGAACTTAAAGAAACAAAAGGGTAAAGTTACATTTGGTGAAAATGCTTCAAGTATCTTGGGAAAGGCACTGTGAGTTTGGGAAAAGACAAATCCAAGGATGTGTTCCTTGTTTAAAATTGAAACCTAGCCTATTAAGTGTCATCCAAACCTGTGATCAGGGGCACATTTGCATCTTTGATTCCCAGAAATGTGATATTAGGAGAGAGGACTCGAGAAAATTGGTTGGTGTTGCTCCTAGATCTCCCGAGAATGTATATATACTAAATACAAAATTGAATGAGGAGTGTCGTATAAATTTAGTAGATGAAAGTTGGCTATGGAATAGAAGGTTGGGGCACATTAACTATGACAATTTAGTGAAAATCAGCAATCTTGGGGTAGTAAGAAACTTTCCAAAGATCACAAAGCCCTCAAATCCTATGTGTGGACACTGTCAAATAGGGAAGCAAACTAGAATAAGGTTCAAAACAAAAGAATAATCAACCTCAAAACCTTTAGATCTTGTTCACATCGACCTCTGTGGACCTACAAGGACCAAGAGTTTTCAAGGAGAGTCCTACTTTATGTTGTTCATTGATGATTTTACTAGAATGGGTTGGGTATGTTTTCTCAAAGAAAAATTAGAAGCACTTAACAAATTCAAAGATTTTAAGACCCTTGTTGAAAATGAAAAGGAGAAAAAAATCAAATGTCTTAAATCAGACAATGGTGATGAGTTCACTTCAAAAGAGTTTGATCTCTTCTGTGAAACCCATGGAATAAAAAGACAATTCTCTGCTGCCAGAACACCTCAGTAAAATGGGATTGCTAAGAGAAGGAATAGAACAATCCAGGAAGATGCAAGGAGTATGCTCAATGAAGAAAAATTATCTGATGGATATTGGAGGGAAGTTGCAAGCACAACAATATACATATTGAACATAGGTCAGCTCAGGATTAATAGTGATAAGACTCCTTATGAACTATGGTTTGGAAGATCTCCTTCGGTAAAATACTTCAAGGTTTTTGGAAGTAAGTGCTACATCAAAATGCTTGATAAGAATCTCGGAAAATTTGATACTAGATCTGATGAAGGTATCTTTCTTGGATATGCTTCTACCAAGAAAGCATACAGATGATACAATATTAGATTACATAAGATTGTTGAGAGTGCAGATGTCAAGGTAGATGATTTAAAAACAATAAGGATCAAACATCAAGAGACTATACTTGAAAATGAAGATGAATATGAAGATGGTGATGAGTCAGTTGGTACACAAGCAGAAGAAGTAGAAGAGAATAAATAAGAAATGGAAGAGGATGATATGGATACTAGTGAAGATGAGGAAGATCTTTGAGAAGAAGAGATAAGAAAAGAATCCCCAAGAAGAGACACAAATACACCCTCAAGAATGACTCAAAAGAATCATCCTGAAGAACTGATTATTGGAAATAAAAGCGATGGAGTGCAGACAAGAAGACAAATATTGTATCAGACAGAAATAGCAAGTTTGTCACATGTTGATTCCATCTCAATCAAAGAGGCATGAAAAGATGAGAATTGGGTCAATGCTATGAATGAAGAATTGGACCAAATTGAAAAAAATCAAACTTGGGAACTTGTTCCAAGACCAAAAAATAAAAATGTCATTGGAACTAAATGGGTGTATAAAAAAAAATGGATGAGAATGGGCAAGTAATCAAGAACAAAGCCAGATTGGTATGTAAAGGGTATGCTCAGGTTGAAGGAGTAGACTATGAAGAAACCTTTTCACCTGTGGACATATTAGAGGCAATTAGGATGTTCTTAGCCTTTGCTAGCTACAAAAAATTTAAAGTATACCAAATGGATGTCAAGTCATCATTTCTCAATGGAAACTTAGAGGAGGAAGTCTATATTGAGCAACCAGAAGGATTTCAATTAACTAACAAAGGAGACTATGTCTGTAAACTAAAGAAAGCACTCTATGGACTAAAACAAGCACCTAGAGCATGGTATGCAAGGCTAGATTCTTATTTACAAGTACAAGGCCTCAAGAGAGGATTGACAGACAACAATCTTTATTGTAAAATTGTTGGTAATAACATGATTATTGTGGAAGTATATGTTGATGATATTATATTTGGCAGTGGTGATGAAAAAATGAGTAAGGAATTTTCTAGGAGGATTCAACAAGAATTTGAAATGTCCTTGCTTGGTGAACTCAATTTCTTTCTTGGATTACAAATAATACAGTCCAAAAGGGGATTTTTGTCCATCAGTCCAAGTATGTTAAATATGTGCTTAAGAAATTCCAGTTAGAGGATTGCAAACATGTTAGTACACCTATGACAATTGGATGCAAACTAAGCAAGGAAGATGAGTCCAAAGTTGTAGACCCAAAACACTACAGATCAATGATTGAGAGTTTACTCTATGTAACAGCTTCCATACCTAATGTCAAGCAAGTTGTTGGGATGGTGGCTAGATTCCAAGTAGCACCAAAAGAGAGCCATGTTCAAGCTGTGAAAATAATCTTTAGGTATTTGAAAGGAACCGTAGATCTTGGTTTGTGGTACCCTAGCAAGGATTCATTCACTTTAAAAGCCTATTCATATGTAGATTGGGTAGGTTGTGTAGATGACAGAAAAATTACAAGTGGAGGAGAATTATTCTTGGGAGAATCATTGGTAGCTTGGATAAGCAAGAATCAGTACTCAATTTCTCTGTCTAGCACTGAAGATGAGTATATCGCAGCAGCAGAATGTTGTACACAAGTGGAATGGATGAAACAAACCTTACAAGACATCAAAATAGTGTTTGAAGAACCTACTACTATCTACTGTGATAATACAAGCACTATAAGTCTCTCCAAGAACCATGTCCAACACTCCAAATCAAAACACATTCCCATAAAATACCACTATCTAAGAGATCAGGTTGAAAATAAGAACATTAAATTGGAATATGTCCCAACACAAGAATAGGTGGCATATATTTTCACTAAACCCTTATGTAGAGATGTATTTGAATATCTCAAGCAAAGATTGGGAGTAATCCCTCTTCCAATCTAATCTCTCAAGAAAATAATGCATCAATTGGCACCAATTCAGGGGGAGACAACAATCAAAGTCAAGAGGAGTCATTCAGTTATGACAGGAAAAGTATGATTGCAGGAGGATTCACTCAAGTTCAAATTCTAGTCAGAAGCATACAGACAGACAGAGCTTTACCATAGGGGAAGCAACCATTTTCCATTGATGTCAAAGTGGGAGAGTAAATTCAAAGGAGAGAAGCATCATCACAGGGGGATATTGTGTATGAAGTTGGTGTTTTTCCATCAATGACAAAGGGGCAGATTGTTGGACATGGTGCCATTAATGTGTTGTCATTGATGTCAAATAGTATAACAGTATGCAGATTTCATGACAAATAAATATATGCAGTTGATCTAGGTGGATATTGTTGGCCACCCACCTATTCCACTTGTACCCCCACCATTGTTTCTTTCAGTTTTTCAGATTCCTTAATTGTAGTAGAATTTACTATTTTTGGCAGTTTTCGGGTCCTGAACTTTCGGAGCCGTTTTGAGGCCCTAAACAACATTTTTTATGCAACAACCGATCGACGAATACTATTTTGTTCCATACCATGATGTTCACTATCAATATTTGTATTCCTCGGATAGATATTTCTAACGATATATCATATGCGTCAAACTGAGATAGTATGCCAAAGTTACGACCCCGGGAAATTGATGTACTAATTTACCCCGACGGGGCCCATATTCTGGTGTTTAATCTCCTAGGGTTAGGTTTTTGGATTTTTAGGGTTTCCATTGTTTCTCAATAAAATATAGGCCTTCGAGCCTCATTGTAACACAGAGTTGAGAGGCCTGTAGCCGCCACATCTCTTCTCGGAGATAAGCTACCAGCGCCCTAGCTAGTTTATTTCTATTATGTCTGTAAACAAATTTCAATTCTTTGATATTAATCAAATGAAGTGTTATTTCCCTTGCATATTTGTATTCATGGTTATTTGTGTATTCTATTACATTCCTGCATAAATTCATATCAGTGGTATCAGATCGATTTGCTCGTTCTCGATCATTCTTTGCATGTCCCCAACGAGGTCAGGGTATAAGGAGTTAGGGCTCGATCTGGTTGAACCTTTGCAAGATCATCCTCTCAAAACCCGGCGACTGCCCATGGGGGATGAAAAGAAAGACAAGGGAGAATAAGATCCTATCAAAATATTGCTCGAGGAGGCCCTTGAAAAACAAAGGAATGAGATGATGGATAACTTCGCCTAGATCCTTCAACGATTTCCCACTGGCGGTGCATCTGCATCCAGCAGCCACTCTGGAGGCACAACCCCTTTTAAGGTACAAGTAAACTTTGGCATTCCCATATTTGATGGCCAAATAGATGCAGACATCGTAGATAAATGGTTGAATCCATTAGAAGGATATTTCTCATTTCATGACTTTTCCGACTGGGGGAAGATCATTTTTTCACTGCTCAAAGCCAACCCCCATGTCAAGGACTGGTGGGAAACCTATTGTGATAAAAAGGACAAGGAGGAACCCTCTCTATTCTCGGTTGTACCCACTTGGAATTATTTCTTAGATGCCATCAAGGAACAATATTATCTTGTGGGGAGCTATGAGGACAAGTACATACAATGGACTACACTACGGCAGCAAATGGATCAAGATGTGCATGAGCTGACGAATCTGTTCCATACCCTGCACACAAAGTTGGGTATCAAATATTTGGAGAAACATTTGGTGTTGAAGTACCGCAGTTGTCTACATAGATACATTCAGGAGGAAATGGATTTCCTTGACATCTCCTCGCTTGGTACGACATACCAGTATGCTGCCAAGATTGAGCAGAAATTAAAAAAAAAGAAGCGAGACTTTGGATCTGCAAATCAAAAGCAAGCAAAAGGTACCCCCAAACCGCAGAACAAAGGACAAATCCAAGGCATGGTGGCTCAAGACAACCTGCCAAAGATTCAAGCAAAGAACAACACCATGAAGCCGAAGAAGGACACAGGAAAGTGGTGTGAGTTCCATAAGAGCTCCACTCACAACACAAGTGAGTGTCGGTCCAAACAGTCACCGGTGGCCAAGATGAGGGCTTCTGAATCAGAAGCATGATCTGACACTGAATTAGAACCCAAGAAGGGGAATGAAAGAGGGAAGCATATTATCGATGTGGAGCCCAACGCCACCATTTCCACCATGAAGATCCAAAAGGAAGAACCGAAAGATCCAGAGGAGGAGGAGTGTCTCTTCCACTCCCAGATGTGGGTAAAGGGTTCCCCGCTATAGTTCATTGTCGATAGTGGGAGCCAAAAGAACGTCATTTCATCAGAGGTCGTGAAGTGGTTAGTCTTGCATACCAAATCACACCCACATCCATACACAATCGAGTGGCTTCACCAAGGACAGGATCTCCGTGTCATCCAGTAGTGTCACCTTCCCTACAATATCAAGCCCTTCACTGATGAGGTATTATGTGACATTTCTCCTCTTGATATTTTTGATGTATTATTAGGCCAACCATACTTGTGGAAGCAAAATGTTGTGTATGAGTCTCGGCCTCATGTTGTTATTGTTACCTTGGGAAATAAGTTGTACAGGATACCAGNTGTATTATTAGGCCAACCATACTTGTGGAAGCAACATGTTGTGTATGAGTATCGACCTCATGTTTTTATTGTTACCTTGGGAAATAAGTTGTACAGGATACCAGAGGTACCACCGCCTACCGCTATCTCTTTGGTTACTACAAAACAATGCAATAAGCTCATTTACAAAACCGGGAAATTTGTTTTCCTGATGATCCTCCCTCAGGGAAAAAAGAAGACTATGTCCATGACCTCTAGAAAAGGCTCCTCTGCACGACAAAAACAAATGGACAAGGTCATGGAGGATTACCAGGACATCTTCACCTCACTTGCAGGGGTGTCTCTGCACTATTAGGTCAAGCACCCCATCGATCTGACCCCAAGTGCATCGCTTCCCAATGGACCGATCTGTCGGCACTCTGTTTTGGATAACAATGAAATCAAGTGGCAGATTCAGGAGCTACTACATAAAGGTCACATCCGGCCAAGTTCATCACCCTGTGGGAGCCTGATCATGTTGGTGTAGAAGAAGGATAGGACTTGGAGACTTTGTATTGACTATCGGGCGTTGAACAAGATCACTTTCCGAAATAGTTACCTGATCCCACGAATTGATGACCTTCTAGACCAACTCAAAGGGGCGAAATATTTCATAAAGATTGACTTGAAGTCCGGGTATCACCAGGTACCAATCGAACTGTCCGATGTTTGGAAGGCTACCTTCAAATACAAGGAGGGCCTTTTCAAATGGTTGGTAATGCCTTTCGGGTTGATGAATTCTCCCGCAACCTTCATGAGGCTGATGGATGACATCTTGCGGCCATTCACCAACTCATTTGTAGTTGTGTACTTGGATGACATCCTGATCTTCAACTAGACGTGGGAAGAGCACCTCCACCACATCCGACAGGTCCTCCAAACATTGCGAAAACACAAGTTGTGTGTCAATTTGGAGAAGTGAACTTTTGGCATGACCCAGGTTCAGTATCTGGGATACATTATTTATGAGCGTGGGGTGCATGTGGATCCAAACAAGATCCAAGTCATCCAGGATTGGCCAGCCCCGACCACTCTAACAGAGCTTCACATCTTTCTGGGCCTTGCTAATTTCTATCACAGGTTCGTGTTGGGATTCTCTCATATCACTTGTCCCTTGAGTCAAGTCACCAAGGGAGGAACAAAATAAAAATTATCTTGGTAATAATCTCAACAGAAGGTGTTCATAGAATTGAAACATCGCCTCTGTTGTGCCCCAATTCTCACATTACCAGACTTGCAACAACCATTTGAGATCGAGACAGATACCTCTGACTATGCTATTGGGGCAGTTCTTACTCAACAGGGGCATCTAGTGGCATATCATAGTGCGACATTGTCCGACACAGTCTTAAATTATCCCACTTATGAAAAATAAATGTATTCCATTGTGTAGGCTTGACGACAATGGAAGCATTACATTTTGGGGAAGGAAACGATCATCCACATAGACCACCAACCCCTGCAGTTCATATAGACACAAGGGAAGTTGTAGAATGATCTCCATCAGAAGTGGTCCACATATATGTAACAGTTCCATTTGAACATAAAGTATAGGAAGGTCAGGACCAATAATGTTGCAGACTTCCTCAGCCAACCACTGATCGTGGTGATAACCACCATGCTCAACTCTTGTGGGCATGAGACTTCTGATTGGCCACTTATCTACAAGAGCGATCCAGATTTCGGCCACACATACAGGACACTCTTGGAGGGTAACTGAGTTCCAAATTTTCACCTCCAGGATGCTCTACTATGTCACCTGGGACACCTTTGTGTTCCTTCAAGTGAGCATGCCAAGATGATTTGGGAAGCACACTATAGTTGGGTCACTGGGCATTTTGGGGTCAAGAAAATAGTGGAAATACTGCAGAAGTATTTATATTGGCCAAAACTTCAACAGGATGTCAAGAAGTACATCAAATCCTGCACTCCCTACGCCATTGCCAAACCGACCATCAAGAAGCAAGGCCTCTATACTCCACTTCTTACCCCTAGTCGACCTTGGGAATCCATATCCATGGATTACATGTTGGGCCTTCCTTCTACTAAGCATGGAAACGACTGTTTTTTCATGGTCGTCGACATATTCTTGAAGATGGCCATTATGGCGGCCTACAAGAAGAATATCACGATAGAAATCACTGCTAAACTCTTCTTTGAACGAGTGTGGGTACACTTTGGGATCCCACAGTCTATCATCTCAGATCAGAACAATATGTTCCTCAGTACATTTTGGTCCAGCCTCTGGTCAATGTTGGAGACCAAGCTCACCAAGTCCACAACTTTCCATCCCCAAACTGATGTCCAGAAAGAGGTCGTCAACAGGATGATCATACACATTTTGCACATGTACAACTCAAAGAATCCATGCACATGGGATGAGAACCTCCCCTATGTAAAACATGGCTATAACCAGGCCCTCCATAGCTGAACCGACCACAACCCCTTTCAGTCGGGCTTGGGATTCCAACCACTATGTCCCATTGACATAGCCATACCATTTGCAACTACTCAGGCTGATTCAGCTCATGTCCAGTCTGAAGCTGCCAAGGAGAACAACTTCATTGAGAACATTCATCACATTCACCAATAGGTTCATGACATATTGGATAGAGCCAATGCTAAGTACAAGCAGCGGCATGATCAACATCGAGTGCAACACAACTTCCAGGTGGGCGACAAAGTGTGGCTACATTTTCAGAAGGAGCACCTCGCTGGACCCCACCGCAAGATTCGCCCACTACGATATGGCCCATACACCATAACCAAGGCTGTAGGGGGMAATGCCTTCGATCTCAATATCCCACCATTCCTTGGTCTCACCCAATGTTCAATGTGGACCACCTTTGGCCTTACTTTCCACCTCTACTGGACACATTTGACATGGTAGAACAACTCACACCAACAAAGTTAAAACCAGACTGCATGGAAAAATCCACAACTGAGCGGATTATGGACACACAGATCAATAACACCCGCCATATATTGAGTTGTCAAAGTAGGCCAACTCCTTCACCAGGGCAAGTGGCTCACCAGGGACCAAGTTCAGCAGAAGTTTCCTCATCTCATGGAGGAACTCAACGCAATGGGGACCATTGCTTCCTAAGGGGGGAGGAATGATCCAAGTGGATATTGGTGGCCACCTGCCTATTCCACTTGGACCCCCACCATTGTTTCTTTCAGTTTTTCAGTTTCCTTAATTGTAGCACAATTTACTATTTTTGGTAATTTTTCGGGTCCTGAACTTTCGGAGCCGTTTTGAGGCCCTAAACGATGTTTTTTGGGCATCAACCGATCGAGGAATATTAACTCATTTCTAACCATGTGATTTTTTTCAATAGTTGTATTCCTCGGATAGATATTTCTAACGATGTATCATATGTGTCAAACAGAGATAGTATGCCAAAGTTATGACCCCGGGAAATTAATGTACCAATTTACCCCGACGGGGCCCATATTTTGGTGTTTCGTCTCCTAGGATTAGGTTTTTGGATGTTTAGGGTTTCCATTGTTTCTCAATAACATATAGGCCTTAAAGCATCATTTTAACACAGATTTTATAGGCCTGTAGCCGCCACATATCTTCTCAGAGATAAGCTACCAGCGCCCTAGCTAGTTTATTTCTATTATGTCTGTAAACAAATTTCAGTTCTTTGATATTAATGAAATGAAGTGTTATTTCTGTTGCATCTTTGTATTCATGGTTATTTGTGTATTCTGTTGCGTTCCTACATAAATTTGGATCAGTATAACAGTTAGCAGAAAATGTCTGACAGTATGCAGAGATCAAAGCTCAGAAGGAAAAGTGCATTGAAAGTATGCAAAGAATGAAAATATCAAACAGTATGCAGAGATTCAAGCTGATAAGCAAGGACATTAATCAAATATTAGAAGGAAGAGTGCATTGTATAAATGTTGTCGGGATCGATGGAAAGACTGAGAAATCGATCGATGCACATGAAAAGGTGATAAGCCTCAACAGTCGTTCGATCAAGAAATTGACGATGTTGATCATCTCATGTAACGGGATTTATCCCACATTGGAAGTGCGAAAAAGCTTATGTAGGTTTATATACACAACACTTTCCATAGATTATTGAACCATAGTACAAGGGTATGGTAGGGGCTCTAGTTGCATGGAATACTCGATAAGCTCACCAGCCTAGAGCCCAGGACGACCTGTCAGGCCCCCTACCTTTTGGTCAAAATGAAAATAATTGTTGATTTGATGACGAAGGATCTCGGTTGTTCATTGGAAATATATTTTGTATATATATACATTGCACGTCAGTCATATGGGTGACTGTGGGATTAAGGACCGTTGGAGGATTGTTCAATGATCAAATCAAGTTGTGACCGTCGGATATGAAAACATAGATCAAGGGTGGGGATTGATTGTGGAGCGCGAAGGGAGAACTAAACTATACGTTATTTCCAATCCCGCAATTATTCTAGATCGCTGGATCTCATTGATTCAAAGATCGACGACTATGGTTGACTCACCAACAATCTCACAACTTCAATTGCGGAGTTTGGGTGATGAATTAAACCACACGCAAGTTACGCTTCCACAATACACATCGACCATTGGAACACTTTAAGTGGAAGGATAGGATAAGCAAAGACGAAGACCATTCGATACGAAGTCCTAAAGTAAATGAGGATTGTCTGATCTATTCAAAGCACGCCAAGGTAGCAGTGGTCAACTTCGATGCTGACCACTTCAGGAGAAAAGGGTTGAGAACAAGTAATATCATCCGAAGGCCGAAGTCCCAAAGAAAATGTGAACCGTCTAATATGAAGAACACTTCGGGAGATATCAAGATCGTCAGATCATGTTTAATGGAAGGACAGATTTAGCCACAAATGTCTCGAAATATACGTAAGTCGTCGGATCTGAGGAAACACTTTGGGATATATCATGACCATCGGATCGAGGAAAGTAGAAGGATAGGATAAGCGAGGCCAAAGGCCCAAGATCTCGAATAGTCGAATTCCCGATAGTCGTTGGATCGTGTTAAGCCTTTTCGGGTTAAAGAATGACCATTAGATGAAGTCAAGTTACTCGAGATTTACACTTTGAGGAATATCACTTTGGGAGAATTGGGAAGTGGAGTAATTGAATTACCCAAAGTCCCAAAGGTCAAATTTCCTAAGTCACGAGGTTAAGACACGTAGCAGTCACATTTAGAACCTACGTCATTAATAGTGACGTCAGCAAGGACGTGTGGCATAATCAAATGATGACAAGTGTCAAGGTCCCATAAGTATTTTAAGCATATGTGATCCATGAATCCAAGTGACACATGGAAGCCACTCAGGAAGTGCCACGTCAACAAGTGACATCGACAAGTTACGTCACTATGGGAGTTTTTAATTCGGGAATTTCACCACCAGCAAATGTTTGAAGTCCCAAAGTACCAAAGTAGACATGAATCGCCCGATCTGAAGAACACTTCAGAGAGCGTTCTCGACCATCGATCAAGTACAGTGGAARTATAGAATGAGTGTAARCTATAAAGTGGCACTAATCGTTGATCTACTTCAGAAAGCATTCTCAACCGTTGAATATTATGGACACGCGTCTTTTATTCGGGAGGTTTGTAAAAAGGMTGGAAGTCACGAAGGACAAAGTCCCGAAGTACTGACAGTCGTTCATCTCATYGGGAGATTAAAACGTGACCGTTGATTTTGATAAGTGATCAAGCACTCGCTTGGCCTAGCCCCCTGGTCACCACCTATTGTCATATGGAATAAGAAAAATAAAGGTAAAAGATAATACATCGCTTAAGTTGATAAGCCCATGGTTTTGCGCTATCGTTCTTATGAAAATGGTTTGAAGGAAGCACCTTTGCAGAACTCGGTTTCTCCAGTATTTGTAGATATTTGGAATTAATTTAAATGAAATCAATCCAAATCTATGATCGATTAATGAAAATAATTTTCTTTAAATTTAAAGGACTTCTCGATAATATTTGGATAAATAAATAAAAATGATATTATTGTTAAATGAAGGGGTGCGATGGTCCAAACAAAGGAAACAATGTTTCATAGCTCACACCAGTTGGAAGAATATATAAAAAAAGAAAGAGTGGTGAGAAGAATGTGACTCTGCGGTCCATATCAGAAGATATATTGAAAATCAAATGATAGAAGCAGAGAGTGGAGCAGTCAAGACATGATACAAAAGTTTTCTTAATTCAGAAACAAGGGTGGTTGGGTGGTGCAAGGGCGGGTTGGAGCCTGCAGGGGAGTAGGTGCTTCCTTGTCAGTTGTAGCTGACTAAATAGGGGGTTGTAACCTCCTACTAGTTGGTGTTGGTGAAGAAGGGTGTGAGTGCATCTTGATCAGTGGGTGTTGATCTAAGAGGAAGAACATCCTCCTCCTATGTAACTTGTAAAACAAAATTTTGCAGTTAATAGAAAAGTGTTTGTGGTTTTCCCAATTGGGTTCCACGATAAAATTTTGTGTTAAAATTTTGTTTGCATTAAAAAAAGAAAAATTGATAAAATTATTATGTCATTGATTCATCCCCCCTCTCAGTGACACGATCTGATCCTTCACTTCATTTTATCCCACATCTCTTTTGAAGATTTGTAGTGCATAACTTTGGTGAATTCTGATTTGTATAATCCTTCTAGAATTACATTCATGGCTTTTGAGTTATTGTCATTGAGCTTCTTTGCACATATGTCAAAAAGTGAATTTGCTGGAGTTTCATGACCATTCTTGACTGATTCCTAGACATCATATCCAAGTGAATTATGCTCAAGAAGGCATAATTCGCTCCATCAAAGTATGTAGATTTTATTAAGGATAGTCTCTCTTGTTTATCCATGTGATCTGTTGGAATATTCCTTCCAGTGGTTAGACTATTGTTGAAGGAACCCGATCTGATACAAATTGTTGAAATGTTTGATAGTATTAATAGGGGGGGTGAATCAGTACTGTATACTTTTAATAACTTTTATTCTGATCTGATTTTAAAGAACAGTTAGGATTTATATTTGCATTCAATTATACCAGAAACATACTCATCATAATCACAGATAATGTTCAACACATTTACACATATAGAGGTGGAAACCCAAATTGTGAAGACCTTACAAATATTTATAAATGAATATCAATTCATGTAAGAATAATTGTCAATGAGGACACCAATCCTCTATAGGCACCAACCTACAAACAAGCATCAACCTATAAATGGATGAGGACACCAATCCTCTGTAGGAACCAACCTGCAAATGGATGAGGACATCGATCCTCTATGGGCACCAACCTACAAATGGATGAGGAAACCAATCCTCTGTAAGCACCAACCTACAAATTGAGATTCAACTCAATCTCTCCTTTCTCCACCCTGCCACCCTTAATTTTGAATTTGATCACAAGAAACTATTGTACTGCATTTATATTATTATTCTTGATCTGAAACAGTCTTTCAAAAGCTTCCAGAATAGAGTTACATCTATATAGAACTATCATAATGACACCAAATCTTCTTAATATTTTTTTTTTTATTTTTCCTACAATCCTTATACCTAAATTGTGCTCTTGTTCATCGAAATATATCCTCTAAAGTTTATGTCACCATAACTTTCAATAATTTCCCTGAAATTTCAACGCACAGAATATGTCTTTAGTCTCTTACAAATTTCCATAATTTCATCTTCCTTGTTTTTATTTTCTGTTATTAGCTCGAAATCACCATATTGACGCTCCTCATTTGGTACTTCATATTCACAGTCGTGCTCCTCTACGATCACTACTAAACTTAAACAGGTTATCTCAAAGCTCCATGTTTATCAAATCTTTTCTTCATCTTCATTATACTTATATATGTGTTAATTGTGGAGCTTGACTATCTTCCTGATTCATAGGTATTTTGTTTTCAGCCATGTTTATACCCCATGAATACTTTACACCCCGGAAGAATGTACACTCATCCACGCGGGGGAGTGCAAGGACCGTGGACCGTTCATTATAAGGTCGCAAATCTAACGGTAGAAGTTATGTTAGGGTTTTTTTCCCTAGAAGGCAACCTTATTTTATGAGGGAAATGTATTGTGGCTATGGATTATGGCGAATATTGTATTTTGAGAGAGGATACTATGAGAGAAAGAAGAGGAAGTTACAGTGGGTGTGTTGTAGGTTGTATCCCTTCATTTGATGGATAATAATAAAGGAAGGACCTGGAAATTTCTCTAGTGGACGTAGGTCACACTGGGTGAACCACGTATATATGTGTCTCTATTGTATTGTGTATCTTTTTTGTTTTATTTCCGCATTTTTTTAATTTTATTGCACCGCAATCCTATTTTTTCTAACAATATGGTTTCAGTTGAATTTGTGGACTTATTTTATGATGAGTGCAGAACTGATTAATCCTTCAAGCCAACTAGAGTGCCAAATTGTCATTAGAATGTTCACACAGAATGTAATCCCCTCGGGGATTATTTTATTTTGTTACTTGAGATGGTCCAATGCACATAGAACCAGGCACGTGGGATCGTGGACTTTATTGCGAGGGGGTAGACCCTGTTGGACACACCTACCACACTTAGAGGGGGGGGTGAATGAGTGTGGGGATCTTTTTTCCAAAACTTCCCTCTTACACAAAAACTCCTTAGTTAACATTCAACATTTGCTCATTACTCATTGTTGTCATTTATAATCAGTTAGATGTGAATACATATCAGCAACAAATCATCTCCACAAGGAACACAAAGAACACAAGATGTATGTGCATTTTTTCTTTTTATTATGGACTTCAATCCGGGGTTTTTCAGCAACAACTGAATAGAGTACAACTCTACAAGAGCACCAAATCTATATGAAAGACTCATCTTACATTCTCAGCACCAACTGAGATGAGGCAACAATCCTCAATAGATATCAATATGTCAACATAAACAAGTGCATCAACCATGCACCAACCTGTGCCAAACAACCTGTAATCAACCTGTACCATAAACAAGTGCATCCAACCATGTACCAAGTATATAAAAATAATGTTTAAAATACTAATCAATAATGACTCATCAATATGTACCAACATCATCAACTATACACCTAATGTATGTGCCAACTCATCAACTGTTTGTCTTAACCATGACTAGTTTTGGATTAGTCAACAACCCCAACTTGAAATAATCATAACTTTGTTCTTGTAATGAATAAATATATTAAACTGATTCACAATGTTATTCAATGTTTTTAATGCAATTCCTCCAGGTGGCACTACTTGGAACCTCTCAAAAAAGGATTTATAGCAAAAATGGCATACCTTGCTGAATTCTAGCTTATTCTAGAGAGCGAATTTATAGAGCGTGCCCCGCAAAGAATATTTGTTGAATAGATATGAAACTATTAAAAAGAATAATGAAGACTATAATATAACCAACTCAATTGGTCTCACTGAATTTGGATATGTTATGAATCAGTTATGACATTTTTACCCGAAACACCTGTTTTAGACTAGTTTCAGGACTAGCCACAAACCCTATTTTCCACGGAGTGTATCTCAAAAAATACAACGACCCACAAGATGAATTTTTTACCACATATACTTGGATATGTTTCCTCAATTTCATATCAATCCCACAGTCTGAATCATTATAGAAAAAAAGTTATAGTGAAAATGGTGAGATGACCTGTAAATAACATACCTTAGAAACCACCATGAAAAAACTTTATCCTCCCTTCAATTCTGGCCCTCTTTTCTTCACCTTCCTTCTGAAATTAAGCTTAGATATCCTTGGTTACCTCATTCACCTATATATATTCAATATTTTCAAGTGTTCCACACCAAAAATGCTCAAGAAGCTCTCACAAGAAGCTCTTCATCAATACTCCAAAAGATATTCTCACAAGAAGCTCTCCATTGATCCACAAAAAGGATGATCTACAAGAGACCATTGCTATATTATTTATACTTTCATACTCTAGGTCACTTAACCCATTTCTAGGTCACTTAACCTATTTTCCTTATTTTAGGGTTAACCACTTTCCATAAATAGAAATTTCTCCAATATTTTATCATTTAAATATTCCTTCTTGATTTTCTCATCTTACTTTATCATTTCTTGATTTTGTCACTTCTCTTGATTATTTAAATAATCCACCTTGACTTTGTCACCTTAATTTATCATTTAAATAATGATTTCTTCTTTTAGGTCACTTAACCCATTTCTAGGTCACTTAACCTATTTTCCTTATTTTTAGGGTTAACCACTTTCCATAAATATAAAGTTCTCCAATACTTTATCATTTAAATATTCCTTCTTGATTTTGTCACCTTACTTTATCATTTCTTGATTTTGTCGCTTCTCTTTATTATTTAAATAATCCACCTTGACTTTGTCCCTTTACTTTATCATTTAAATAATTATTTCTTCATTTAGGTCACTTTGACTTCTTTGACCTTGGGGTCTTCAAGCCTTCATGTGGGGATCCTTCATCTTCATAAGGCCATAACTCTCAAACCATGAGGAGTTATGTGACATAACACATACCACCGGAAATGGCATGACAAGCACTATCCATCTAGGATAGTTTCACCAATAGTTTCCTTGATCTTCATCTCATTATACCACATACAAGCATGGGTCCTCCAACCATTCTTCTAGGATAACTCAATCCGCAAAGTGTCTTCCCGTGAGGGATTTCACCATAAGGGGACCACTTTGGAGTTCATCCATTTTTTCACCTTATTAATCATGATAAGATAATAATGAGAGCATGGGTCCTCCAACCATTCTTCTAGGATAACTCAATCCGCAAAGCGTCTTCCCGTGAGAGCTTTCACCATAAGGAGACCACTTTGGAGTTCATCCATTTGTGCACCTTATCAATCATGATAAGACAATAATGAGTCATCTATACATTTTTCCAACAATGCATCATATACCAATGAAACCACATTGATCCATCTTCATCATGTATCAATGACA
>JASDQU010011837.1:75513-87036 GCA_032191745.1 Picea mariana | reverse complement strand
TCATTGATCCATCTTCACCTATGCATTCTCATCAAGGAAAATACATATTATATTACATCAATCATCAATCAATCAATCCTTTGACATAAATCAATCACTTTACATCAATCAATGATATCAATCAATCAAACCATTGGCATCAATGACAACATGATCCAACAGACCCTTGACTCGGATCTCGAGGTAGGGGGGTCCAAAAAACATTGCATCGATGAGTGTATTTCCTTTTGAACACATGTTGAAACTGCAGGGGGATGCTTTTCTATTAACCTGTGTGCTACTTATTCACCCTCAATTTGAAAAGAGTCATTGATCTCCTCTCTCGATCGACCACAAGATCTCCATCATTCGATCTTCTTTAATGTGATTACCAAGGTACTTGTTGTGGGTGACACAATATTTAATGGATCATTGTTAATCCATTTTTTGATCAACGGTCGATATTCCTCCTCGTTGATCCGACTAGCAGTTTTGGTATAGATTGTGGTTTTGTTAGTTTAGAGGCTCGATAAAATTGGTGGATCTGTCATTTACGCCTGCCATTTCTCTATAACAATCAATGATCCTATTTCTACCATGTCGACATACTATGATATTTCCACGTGGATTTATAAACACAGTGGATCTTCTTGTCATCAATTTATTTCCATCGTTAAATTCATCAATCCTTACCATTGATTGTTTACGTGGATCTATTATGGATATTGAGTTTCCTTGTTGGTCATAGGTTTGAACATGATTCTGCATGCATGTAAAATCTTGTTACATCCAACTTCTCTTGAGATCTCACATAGGCATTGTCTTGGTGGATGATAGGAGACCTTCACTATGTACTACACTTAATTAGTCCCCCTACGGTGTTGACATCAATGACACAAGTTATCCAATAATATCCCCTTACAGTGTTGGCATCAATGACACAAATTATCCAACAGTGTTGGATGATGTTTCTATTTATGATTAGGCATATTTCAGAGGTGATTCATGTGTGTGGAAAGGCCATTTTAGTAAATATAGGACTTGCATTTTTCCTTGAAGCGATTGGAGTTGAGAAATGTATTTATGTTTGAAACATTTCCTAGTCAGAAGCCATTTTTTACTAGGGATTTTTCCCAATTTGTCTGAAGGCTTTTTCTATGGACATATGTGCAGTTATGTCTTCCATACCTCTTCTCTCCACATAAGCATATAGCTAGTGCAATTAAAAATTGTGTAATTTCAATGCTTGTGAGGTGAATTTATACCATTTATCTTCATGCACTTGCATAGGACCGCAATTCAAATATTTGGGCCCTTTGAATCAAATCAATTCAGCTTGGTACTATATTGTTATTTGGAAAACCTCCTAGCCAAAAAGCCTTTTTTATTAGGGTATGTTTTTAAGTTGTGGGAATGATTTTTCTATGGACATATTTCCACAGTCAATGTACTCATTTATTGAATACCTTCATACATTGCAGAGGCATATGGCTAGCACAAGAAGCACTTGTGTATTTTCAATGCTTGTGCAAAGAATTTATGTTAGTTATCATCATGCAGTTCTGCACCTACGCAGTTGTGTGGAGGTTTTTTTTGATGGACCAAATATTTTCACTGAGAGGGGGGGTGAATCAGTGAAAGAACAATTTGATCAATTTTATTTTGTTAATACAATCAATATTTTAACACAATATTTATCGTGGAGCCCAATTGGGAAAAACCACAAACACTTTACTATTAACTACAAAAAAAAAATTTACAAGTTACATAGAAGTAAGATGTTCTTCCTCTTAGATCAGCACCCACTAATCAGGATGCACCCACACCCTTGTTCACCGGAACCAATTGGTAGGAGGTTACAGCCCCCTATTTAGTCAGCTACAACTGACTAGGAAGCACCTACTCCCCTACAGGCTCCAACCTACCCTTGCACCACCCAACCACCCTTAGTTTCATCAATTTAGAAATAGGATGTACAGTCCAACAATGGTATTCTATATCAAACACTGGATCTTCATGGATTCTGCTATGTCTCCTTATGTTCTAGATCTTCAATAATTCTTCAATGGATACAATTCCTCTCACAATTCTATCTCGTTTATATAATCTTCAAACTGGTGTGAGTTATAATGGATTGTGTCCTTTCGTTTGGACCATCGCACCTCTTCATTTAACTTAACCATAATCTCTGTTATTATTCAAACCTTTCTGTGAAGGATTTTCATAAATTGATCATAGATATGGATCAATTTCATCTTTTAACTCAATCCTTTGCTTCTAAAAATATTGCAGAAATCAAATTCTGCAGAGGCGCTTCCTTCAAACCATTTACATATGACCATATGTGCAAAACCACGATCTTATTAATTTAAGAAATGTTCTCAACGCCTCACGAGCTTGATCTAACAGTCGTGATTCATCCTAGAGGATCTCAGATCTACAACCAGCATTAGTTCATGACTTCAAAACTCTGGTTCTTTGGGAATTTGTCTAGTAGGAGAAGTTGAACATCCATGGAGGTTTTAAACCTAGAGAGATGTGTCTTAATGACATCACTTAAGATGACATGGACCTAATTCTCTTTGCCATGTGTCACCCTAATTTGTGACTTACGTAGTCTA
Organism: Picea mariana; assembly: GCA_032191745.1. Lineage (NCBI taxonomy): Eukaryota > Viridiplantae > Streptophyta > Pinopsida > Pinales > Pinaceae > Picea > Picea mariana. The sequence goes on along the minus strand of JASDQU010011837.1, from coordinate 84,436 downwards.
AAATGCCAACTTTGACACTTTTCACCATCTTAATGCACCACATGTCCTTGTCGGCGTGGGCTATGATGATGTGGGCTCTCAACGTGTGTGCCACATGTATTACTCCATGACTTCGGAGCTCCGACCTTCGGGTGAACTCATATGTTCTAAACCCTTTTTTGCCGAAGTGGTCAGCGTCAAAGTTGACTGCTGCTAGGCAACCCTAATCGGATGGCTATCATTGATCTTGAAGTTCCTTAGATCCGATGGCTGACGAAAGTTCAAGACTTCAGGACTTTGGTTTTACTCGCTTTCCCACTTCCCAATTCTCCCAGAGTGAGATTCCCTGAAGTTATCTTCATATCATATGGTTCACATTTGCTTTGGTACTTTGGCCTTCGAGTGATCTTACTTGTTCTCAACCCTTTTCTCCCGAAGTGGTTAGCGCTGAAGTTGACCACTACTACCTTGGCGCGCTCTAAATAGATCGGACGGTATTCATATTTTCTTATCTTATCCTTCCACTTGACTTGATCCAATGGTCGATGTGGATTTGGGAACCATAACTTGTGTGTGGTTTAATTCGTCGCCAAAACTCTACAATTGAAGTTGTGCGATTCTTGGTGGGTCAACCACAGTCATCGATCTTTGAATCAATGAGATCTGATGATCTAGAATAATTGCGGGATTGGAAACAACATATAGTTTAATTCTCTATTCGTGCTCCACAATCAATCCCTTCCCTTGATCTGGCGCTTGTGTATCCAACGGTCCTGGTTTGTCCTATGGGGATTTCGATCCTCATCATGTTTATGCATTGTGCTTTCCTTTCTGAGATTCATGTGCATTATCTCTTATGAGCTTCTGATCTTCAGTCACTAACCCTCCCGATCTCTTATTTTTTAGTCCTTATGTACATGGATTTTCATCTCTTTGTTCATACCAACTCATCATTATAATGTAAAGACATCGTTTGTTGACATCAATGACAATATGTCCAAAAATATCCCCCTTTGTCATTGAGTGCAACACTCTAACTTCATACACAAACTCCCCCTGCAATGATGCTTTTCTCTATGAAGTTACTCTCCCCCTTTGACATCAATAGAAAAGGGTTGCTCCCCCTATGGTAAAGCCTTGTCTATTTGTATGTTACTAACCAGAATCTGAACTCAGGTAACTTCTCCTACAATCATACTTTTCTTGTCATAATTTAATGACTCCTTCTGACTTTGATCGTTATCTCCCCCTGAATTGATGCCAATTGATGCATTATTTTCTTGAGAGATTAGATTGGAAGAGGGACTACTCCCAGTCTTTTCCTGAGATATTTAATTACATATTTACTTAAGGGTTTAGTGAAAATATCTACAACCTGTTCTTGTGTTGGGACATATTCCAATTTAATGTTCTTATTTTCAGCCTAATTTCTTAGATAGTGGTATTTTATTGGAATGTGTTTTGATTTGGAGTGTTGGACATGGTTCTTGGAGGGACTTATAGCACTTGTATTATCATAGTAGATAGTAGTGGGTTCTTCAAACACTATTTTGATGTCTTGTAAAGTTTGATTCATCCATTCTACTTGTGTGCAACATTCCGCTACTGCAATATACTCAGCTTCAGTGATAGACAGAGAAATTGAGGACTGTTTCTTGCTTATCCAAGCTACCAATGATTATCCCAAGAAGAATTCTCCTCCACTTGTACTTTTTCTGTCATCTACACAACCTGCCCAATTTGCATCTGAATAGGCCTTTAAAGTGAATGAATCCTTGCTAGGGTACCACAAACCAAGATCTATGGTTCCTTTCAAATACCTAAAGATTATTTTCACAGCTTGAACATGGCTCTCTTTTGGTGTTGCTTGGAATCTAGCCACCATCCCAACAGCTTTCTTGACATTAGTTTTGGAAGATGTTACATAAAGTAAACTCCCAATCATTGATCTGTAGTGTTTTGGATCTACAACTTTGGACTCATCTTCCTTTCTTAGTTTGCATCCAACTGGCATAGGTGTACTAACAGTTTTGCAATCCTCTAACTGGAATTTATTAAGCATACATTTAACATACTTGGACTGATGGATAAAAAAATCCCCTTTTGGACTGTACTATTTGTAATCCAAGAAAGAAACTCAGTTCACCAAGCAAGGACATTTCAAATTCTTGTTGCATCCTCCTAGCAAAGTCTTTACTCATTTTTTGATCATCACTGCCAAATATAATATCATCAACATATACTTCCACAATAATCATGTTATTACCAACAATTTTACAATAAATATTGTTGTATATTGATCCTCTTTTGAAGCCTTGTACTTGTAAATAAGAATCTAGCCTTGCATACCATGCTCTGGGTGCTTGTTTTATCCCATAGAGTGCTTTCTTTAGTTTACAGACATAGTATCCTTTGTTAGATAATTGAAATCCTTCTAGTTGCTCAATATAGACTTTCTCTTATAAGTTTCCATTGAGAAATGTTGACTTGACATCCATCTGGTATACTTTAAATTTTTTGTAGCTGGCAAAGGCTAAGAACATCCTAATTGCCTCTAATCTAGCCATAGGTGCAAAGGTTTATTCAAAGTCTACTCCTTCAACCTAAGCATACCATTTACATACCAATTTGGCTTTGTTCCTTATTACTTGTCCATTCTCATCCATTTTGTTTTTATACACCCATTTAGTTCCAATGACATTTTTATTTTTCGTTCTTGGAACAAGTTCCCAAGTTTGATTTTTTTCAATTTGGTCCAATTCTTCATTCATAGCATTGACCCAATTCTCATATTTGCATGCCTCTTTGATTGATTTGGGTTCAATATGTGACAAAAGTGCCACTTTTGTCTAATACAACAGTTGTCTTCTTGTCTGCACTCCATCACTTTTATTTCCAATAATCAGTTCTCTAGGATGATTATTTTGAGTCATTCTTGAGGGTGTCTTTGTGTCTCTTCTTGGGGATTATTCTCTTATCTCTTCTTCTTGAATATTTTCCTAATCTTCACTAGTATTCATATCATCCTCTTCCCTTTCTTCTTTATTCTCTTCTACTTCTTCTGCGTGTGTACCAACTGACTCATCATCATCTTCATCTTCATCTTCATTTTCATTTTCAAGTATAGTCTCTTGATGTTTGATCCTTATTGTTTTTAAATCATCCACCCTGACATATTCACTCTCAACAATATTATGTAATCTAAGATTGTATCATTTGTATGCTTTCTTGGTAGAATCATATCCAAGAAAGATACCTTCATCGGATCTAGTATCAAATTTTCTGAGATTCTCATCAAGCCTTTTGATGTAACACTTACTTCCAAAGACCTTGAATTATTTTACCGAAGGATCTCTCCCAAACCATAGTTCATAATGAGTCTTATTACTATTAATCCTAATCTAACCTCTATTCAATATGTATATTGTTGTGCTTACAACTTCCCTCCAATATCCATCAGATATTTTTTCTTCATTGAGCATAGTCCTTGCAGCCTCCTAGATTGTTCTATTCCTTCTCTCAACAATCCCATTTTGCTGAGGTGTTCTGGAAGCAGATGTCTTTTTATTCCATGGGTTTCACAAAAGAGATCAAACCCTTTTGAGGTGAACTCACCACTATTGTCTGATCTAGGACATTTGATTTTTGTCTCCTTTTCATTTTAAACAAGGGTCTTAAAAGCTTTGAATTTGTTAAGTGCTTCTAATTTTTCCTTGAGAAAACATACCCAACCCATTCTAGTAAAATCATCAATGAACGGCATAAAGTAGGACTCTCCTTGAAAAATCTTGGTCCTTGTAGGTCCACAGAGGTTGGTGTGAACAAGATCTAAAGGTTTTGAGGTTGAGTATTCTTTTGTTTTAAACCTTATTCTAGTTTGCTTCTCTAGTTGATAGTGTCTACACATAGGATTTGAGGGCTTTATGATCTTTTGCAAGTTTCTTACTGCCCTAAGATTGTTGAATTTCACTAAATTGTCAAATTTAATGTGCCCCAACCTTCTATGCCATAGACAACTTTCATCTACTAAATTTATATGACACTCCTCATTCAATTTTTTATTTAGTATATATACATTCTCGAGAGTTATAAGAGCAGTACCAACCAATTTTCCTTAGTCCTCTCTCCTAATATCACATTTCTGGGAATCAAAGATGCAAATGTGCCCCTGATCATAGGTTTGGATGACACTTAATAGGCTAGGTTTCAGTTTTTCAACAAGCAACACATCCTTGGCTTTGTCTTTTCCCAAACACACAGTTCCTTTCCCAAGTATGTTACATGAAGCATTGTCACCAAATGTAGCTTTACCCTTTTGTTTCTTTAAGTTCAAAAAATTTTCCTTGTTTCCTGTCATATGTTTTGAGCACCCACTGTCAACATACTAGAGATATTCTTTATCTTGGGCTTTCAAGGCAATAAGACATTCCTCTTTTGATATTTTTTCTTTCCAAAGATTCTTTTTCTCTCTAATGAGCTTTGGTATTTCCGAGACTTCCATTAATATACAATTATTGGCTTTATGTCCATAATTATGACATCTGAAGCATTCTAGGTTCCCTTCTTGTAGAGGTGCAAAGGAGTTATAATTTCTTATTTTAACGTGATTTATTGTTTGGTTATATGTAAGGTTGTATTTCTTAACCCTCAATTTTTCCCTTCCATATGCTCTACAATTCATAGCTTTGTGTCTGAAATTAGAGTATGCAAAGAAATAACCAAAGAAAATGTGAGGATACTTGTTTTGATCAACCTTCTTTGGAGTTGTCTTATACTCCTTCTTGATGGGTGGAAGTAGTCCTCTGAAGTTCTGATCATTACTTGTATTTTATTCATATTTCTTCTTGAGTGTACTAAGGAGAGAAGCTGCATAAGATTTTAAGTTAACTTGGTTTTGTTCTTGAGAATAACCTACTCCATTTTTGTTACCTGAATCCCTTTGTGTGGTAATAATCTTATCTAAGATTTTAGAGCTATTTTCATATCTTGTTTGAATAAGTTTTGCATCAAATTCTTTTCTTAGGTGAACTAATTATGCCTCCATTCTTTCACAGGTTATTTGTTTCTCTTTAAGAGACTTTTCCAGACTTTCTTCCATCCTATTTTCTTCTAGGATTTGGTTTTTCAAGTTTCTCATGAGTTTCTCCATCTCTTTTTCTTTTTGTTCATGTTTTTCCTTTTGTTCAACTACAAAACTTTTCAGTTGTCTATATACAATTTTGTATCTTCTTAATTCATCCAAGGCACTAAGAATTTCTCCGTCCATATTAACCTATGCTTCATCTTCTGACTCTTCCTCATGCTCAATTTCTTCTATCTCATTAGGCTCTTCAATACCTAAAAAAAGGACTTCATCATCATCATTGTCACTAGACTCTGATGAACTGATGTTTACTTCTTTTGAGTAAAAATTATTTTTCCCTTTGTAAAAAATTTTCTTGTAGTTGGGTTTTCCCTTCTTCTTGTATTGTATATTTGTGTCTTCTTCGTCTTCAGGGTCATCCTTGGGATAGGGAGACTTGGCTGCAAAGTGTCCAAACTTGCCACAATTAAAAAATTTGAAAGGCAACTTGCCTTTGTACCTCCCTAATCCTTTCTGAAGTTTTTAAATGAAACTGGCTTCTTCTACATCAGATTCTTCATGATGGCTAGGTTGAGGTTTTTGCTTCTGATTTTTTGTTTTMTTTAGAACCTTGAATGTTGACTCTCCTTTTGGGAGGCTCTCATGACCTAATCTTAACTCATAGGCTGTGAGGATTCCATACAATTTATCCATGGTGAKTTGATCTAKATTTTCTTGATCTTCAAGAGTGGACACTTTAGGATTATACYGCATAGGAAGTGTTCTTAGTATCTTTTCAACTAACTCATTGTCTGACACTTCTACTCCCAAACCTCTAATTGCATTAACAATATTATCGACTCTTTCTAAGTACTCTGAGATATTTTCTTCATCCTTCATTTTTAGACCTTCATATTGTACTTTGAGTGTCTGAAGTTTGGCCCTCTTTACCTTGGAATATCCTGCATATATAGTTTCCAATTTATCCTAGATATGTTTTGCAGTTTTACAATTTATTACTTTAGCAAGGATCTTCTTACTCAATCCATCTTGTAGTGTGTTTAAAGCCTTTGCATGTTCCCAAAATTTCTTCTTGTCTTTTGCTTCTATGGGAGTGACTTTTGGAACATCATATCCTTTTTCAACTAATGTCCATACTTACAGTACAATGGACATCAGATAGATTTTCATTCTAACACTCCAGAAAACATAGTCTTCACCATCAAATAGGGGGATTTTTTAGGACATCTTCAACTATTGATCCATCCCAATGTGTATTTGTCTTCAAGTGATTTAAACCCTTAGTGAAGAGGCCTGATCTGATACTGATTGATGGACCAGATCTTGTCACTGAGAGGGGGGGGTGAATTAGTGACAAAACAATTTGATCAATTTTATTTTCTTTATGCAATAAATATTTTAACACGATATTTATCGTGGAACCCAATTGGGAAAAACCACAAACACTTTTCTATTAACTGCAAAATTCTATTTTACAAGTTACATAGAAGGAAGAGGTTCTTCCTCTTAGATCAACACCTACTGATCAGGATGCACCCACACCTTTTTTCACTAGCACCAACTAGTAAGAGGTTACAACCCCCTATTTAGTCAGCTACAACTGACAAGGAAGCACCTACTCCCCTGCAAGCTCCAACTTGCCCTTGCACCACCCAACAACCCTTAGTTTCATCAATTTAGAAATAGGATATACAGTCCAACACTGGATCTTCATGGCTTTTGCTATGTCTCCTTCTATTCTATATCTTCAATAATTCTTCGACAGACACAATTCCTCTCACAATTCTATCTCGTTTATATAATCTTCAAATTGGTGTGAGTTATAACGCATTGTGTCCTTTCATTTGGACCATCGCACCTCTTCATTTAACTTAACCATAATATATGTTATTATTCAAACCTTACCGTGAAGGCTTTTCATAAATTGATCATAGATATGGATCAATTTCATCTTTTAACTTGATCCCTTGCTTCTACAAATATTGCAGAAATCGAATTCTGCAGAGGCGCTTCCTTCAAACCATTTACAAATGACCATATGTAAAAAACCACGAGCTTATTAATTTAAGAAATGTTCTTAGTGCCTCACGACTTATATGTTTGTAACTCGTGACCAGGGGCTAGAACCTAGTCCTCCAGACTTTAGCCTTTGTGCTATTTATCTCTTAGAATCATCCAGTCTTCCGAAGTCTGAACTTCTTGAAGTGGTTACCTCTCACACAAATGGATCCAATGGTTAGAATGAGTCTTGGAACCAAATCAATGGTCTAGCTTCAATCCATACACTAACCTTCCACTTCTTTATCCAATGGTTATGACTTAATCAAAGGTTGATATGGACAGCCATCGTTATTTTGGAACTTCATCCTTCGAGACTTCCAGCCTCTACAATATTTTAGCCTTCCAGAGTACATTTCGTCAAAGTATGTATTATCTATATACTCATAGATCAGACGGTTCTGTCATAATCTGTGGTTGAGTGGACGGTTCGTGCACCCTCAAAAAGTTGCTTAGTTAATGGCCTTCTCATTGTGTGCCTTTTAGGATCTCATATGTGAATCTTCCTTCTCGACAGATGGTCAGATCTTACTTCGAAGCTTCAACTCTCTGGGAGTCTGGGCTACTTGAACTATGAAGTAGTTCAATCCCCCCGAAGGTTTACCTACCGAATAAGTCATTACAATGTGGTGACTGCTTGATTTTAGTTGTTTAGTAAACCTTACACTATCCTTCCATTGCACTTGATCTAACAGTCATGATTCATCCTGGAGGATCTCAGATCTACGACCAGCGTTAGTTCATGACTTCGAAACTCCGGTGCTTCGGGAATTTGTCTAGTAGGAGAAGTTGAACATCCCCAAAGGTTGTAAACCCTGAGTGACGTGTCTTAATGACATCACTCAAGATGACATGGAACCAATATGAAATCCACAATTGAAGTTGTGCGATTGTTGGTGGGTCAACCACAGTCATCAATATTTGAATCAATGAGATTTGACGATCTAGAATAATTGCAATATTGGAAACAACGTATAGTTTAATTCTCTCTCTACGTTACGTAATCAATCCCTACCCTTGATCTGGCGCTTGCATATCCAACGGTCTTGGTTTTTCCTGTGGGGATTTTGATCCCTATCATGCTTCTGCACTGTTCTTTCCCTTCTAAGCTTCATGTTCTTCATCTCTTATGAGCTTCTGATCTTCAGACGCTAACCCTCCTGAGCTCTTAATTTGTTAGTCCTTCTGTACATGGATTTTCATCTCTTTGTTCATACCAACTCATCATTATAATGTAAAGACATCGGTTTTTGACATCAATGACAATATGTCCAACATTTTCTATGACCATTTGTTCGGAGTCCACATAGGTTTTTTGTGTGCTTGGGAATAGCTATGTCACAGGCATAGGAAATACTTGGTCTATTTTTTAGTGTGTGTGAAGGATCCATGGAGTTATGCTCGTAAGCTATTGTGCTTCCAAATTTCTACATTTGCAATAGTTCTTCACTTTGTGTGATAATATAGGTAATTTGGAGGTAGGCCAAGTCACTTTTGGAGCATTGATTTTTCTCATACTTAGAAGGAAAGGGAAGGGATTTAGGACTAGTGCAAAGTGAATGTCTCATTTTCTATTAATTGGGTTTTAGTTTCTATTTATGGTTACTTGTGTTCCATAGGTTGTTCATGTGTCTGGAAAAGACACCTTAGTAAATAATCATGATGCACCCGGTCTTGAAGAAATATGTGCTCTCTTATCTATTTATGTTTTGAAAACATTTCGTTGGAATTCCCTTATACCTATCGCTTTTTTAGGTTGTGTGGATGCTTTTGCTGATGCAATATTGTGATGCTCTTCACTGA
>JASDQU010011837.1:56073-66504 GCA_032191745.1 Picea mariana | reverse complement strand
GTGTCTGGAAAAGACACCTTAGTAAATAATCATGATGCACCCGGTCTTGAAGAAATATGTGCTCTCTTATCTATTTATGTTTTGAAAACATTTCGTTGGAATTCCCTTATACCTATCGCTTTTTTAGGTTGTGTGGATGCTTTTGCTGATGCAATATTGTGATGCTCTTCACTGACATGTTTCTTACAAAGTGATTTCTCACTCTATTTTCAATCCTCATTCAGATAATCCATGCTTTCAACCCTTGCACAGAGATTTCATATTGCTTATCATTTGGCATTGTCATACTTAGATGCTTCAGCACTTCTACAATCGACATACTTATACTTGGTCTATTTAAGATGGTCTATTTTTAATCCTTCTGTAGAGAATCAGCATGGGTCATCCTCTCACATTGTTTCACTTCCGCACCTCCGCATTTCCAATAGTTATGCATCGGTGATTGTGACAAGTGATGTAATTTTCAAGATAGGTCACTTACAAACTAGGTAATTTGGAGGAAGGATGAGTCGCTTTTGGAGCATTGATTTTTCTCGGATTTAGAACAAAAGGGAAGGGTTTAGGACTAGTGTAGGGTAAATGTCTCATTTTCTATGAATTGGGTGGTATTTTATATTTATGGTTACTTGTGTAACGGAGGTTGTTCATGTGTATGTAAAATAGACCTTAGCAAATATGCATAATGCACTTCGTCTTGACGAAATATAAGCTCTTTGGTGTATTTATGTTTTGAAAATTTTGTGTTGGCATGCCTTTATACCTATCTCTTTGCAAAGCGATCACTCGGTCTATTTGTAATCCTCATGAAAAGAATCTATTCTCTCAACATTTGCATCGAGATTTCATATTTCTTATTTTTTGGAATTGTGGTGCTTAGATGCCTTGGCACTTCTACAGTCGACATAGCTATACTTGGTTTATTTAATACGGTCTATTTTTAATCCTTGTGAGGAGAACTGACACAGGTCATCCTCTCACATTGTTTCACTTCCACACCTCCACATTTCCAATAGTTCGACATCAGTGATTGTGACAAGCGACATAATTTGTGAGATAGGTCACTGACAAGGTAGGTAATTTGGAGGAAGTCATAGTGACTTTTGGAGCAATGATTTTGTCAGATTTAGAAGGAAGGTCAGGGATTTAGGACTGATGCAAAGTAAATGTCTTTTTTTCTATGAATTGGGTGGTAGATTCTATTTATGGTTACTTGTGTTCTGGAGTTTTTTCATGTGTCTAAAAAATACACCTTATTAAATATGCATGATGCACTTGGTATTGAAGCAATCTAAGCTCTCTGATCCATTTCTGTTTCAAAATTTTTTGTTGGAATGCATTTATACCTGTCACTTTTTCAGATTGTGTGGATGTTTTTGTTGATGCGATATCGTGGTGCTCTTCATGGGCATGTTCTTTGAAAAGCGATCGCTCAGTCTATTTTAAATCCTCATGCAAATAATCCATGCTTTCAACCCTTGCACTAAGATTTAATATTGTTTACGGTCTATCATTGTGGTGCTTAGCTGACTCGACACTTCTATAGTCAGCATAGCTATACTTAGTTTATTTAAGACGATCTATTTTTAAGCCTTTTGCGGAGAACCAACATGGTTCATCCTCCCACATTGCTCCACTTCCACATCTTTGCATTTCCAATAGTTCTTCATCAATGATTGTGACAAGCGAAGTAATTTGCAATATAGTTCATTAATTTATGGTAAATTGATTTGCTCCAATTTAGGAGGAAAGAGAGAGCATCTAGAAGCAGTGTGAAAAAAATTTGTTGCTTATTTGTGAACTACTTGATCATTTTTCATTATGGTTATTGTTATTCGAAAGGTAACGGCTATATGTGTAAAAGACATTTTAGTGGATTGGCATACTGCTCTTAGCCTTGGGACAATCTTAGCTCTATGATCTATTTATCTTTGGACAATTTTCTAGTCAAAATCCTTATTACTTGGCCACTTTCGAGGTTGTACCAAAGTTTTTTCTATGGCCATATATCCTCCCTTCACATAGCTCTTCCTCTCGCACAGTAAACATTGTTGGAATACTGAGAGGGGGGGTGAATTAGTATTACCCTTTTTCAACAATTAGCAGTTACTTTTATATTTTGTTAATTACCAAAATAGATCAACAATGGACCTGATTGTAAAATCAATTATATAAATATAATAAATAGGTATTGCAAGGAATTTATGAAGAATAGTGAAGGACACCAATCCTTTTTAGAGCACCAACTCTAGGAGACACAAATCCCCTTCTTCAGGGCACCAACCCTAGGAAGCACCAACTCCCTTGTCTTTAGGGCACCAACCCTAGGAATAACCAACTCCCTTGTCTTTAGGGAACCAACCCTAGGAAGCACCAACTCCCTTGTTTTTAGGGCACAAACCCTAGGAAGCACCAACTCCCTTAAATTACACTTTACTTAGTAAAGGATATGAATCCTTTTGTGCTCCTCCTTTCCACCCTCACTTCATAATAATCATCAATTCCTCTTCTTGGACTCTGCTTCTATTTTGATCTTTTGATCTGGAATACAGAGACACTTTCTTCTCACTATTCTTTCTCACTTATATAATGTTCCAACTGGTGTGAGTTATGAAGCATTGTTTCCCTTTATTTGGACCATCGCACCTCTTCATTTTAAATTAACAATAATCTCTATTATTATTCAAAAATTATCATGAAGGTTTTTTAATTTAGTGAGAGTGATTTTCATAAATTTATCACATATATGGATCAATTTCATTTTTTACTCGATTCCATGTCTCTACAAACATTACATAAATGGAATTCTGCAGAGGCGCTTCCTTCAAACCATTTGCATGTGACCATATGTGCAAAACCATGGGATTATTAATTTAAGTGATGTTCCTAGCACTTCACGACTTTATGTGTTCGTAACCCATGACTGGGGGTTGGGACCTAGTCCTTCGAACTTTGGCCTTTGAGTGTTTTCTCTCTCATCCAATATTTCGGAGTTTTAACTCCCCAAAGTGGTTACCTCTCACAAGGTTTGATCCAATGGTTGGTGCAATTCTTGGAACCAAATCGACGGTCTAGATCCAATCCTTACTTATCCTTTTACTATTTAATCTAGAAGCTATGACTTAATCCAAGGTTGAGATGGACAACCACTATTTACTTCAGGACTTCGTGACTTTGGGGCTTCGTAGTTCCAGGTAATTGTTGCTTCAATTTCCTCCAGAATTGGTTAGCGCCGAAGTGGTCAACATGGGAGTGCTTATGTATCTTTCCACTACGTTTTGATCCAATGGTCATGTGATAATTCAGAGGATCTTAGATCAACGACCGGTGTTATTTCGTGACTTTTCACTTCAAGGCTTCGGGCAGTTGTTGGTGGTAGACGCTGGTTTCCCCTGAAGGACATACTCCTGGAGTGAAATAACTTGTTGATGTCACTTTGATGTGGCACTGTCTGAGTGGCTTCCACGTGTCACCTATATTTTTTATTTATGTAACCTAAAGTGCCATCTGGACCTAGACACTTGTCACCGTCTAATTGCACCATGTGTCCTTGCTGAAGTGGATCTCCTAATGTGTTGATGGTCGTAGGTTCATATGAATCCTTGATCCAACAACTGTGATCAGTTCTTAGATCAATGGTTCAGATTCATTTCGGCCATTCGTGACTTCAGGGCTCCAAGCTACTTGAACTTTGAGAGGTTCAGTCCCTTCGGAGTGCATTTCGTTGAAGTAGATCAGACGGTTGATTTTTTATCTGTAGTTGAGTGGACGGTCCGTGCAACCTCAACAAGGTGTTTTGTTAACGGTATTCTCATTGTGTGATTTTTAGTATCTTGATTGTGAATCCTCCTTCTTGACGAACGATCAGATCTTACTTCGGAGCTTCAACTCTCTGGGACTCTGGGTTATTAGAATTTTGAGGTAGTTCAATTCCTCCGGAGTGGTTACCTACTGAACAATTCATGATACTATGATGGTTTCTTGTTGTCGGTTGTTTAGTACATCTTACACTATCCTTCCACTATGCTTGATCTAAGGGTCATGATTCATCCTAGATTAGATCAACGATCATGGATGATTGTGGAGTCCCAACTAGCACGAAGTTTAAGAGCATCATCGAGTTCTGTAATGGATGATGCTCATTGGTAGTGGAACTGATGTCAACTATAGATCTATTGGCATGTGATGATCGATGGTTGGTGTGGATTGTGGAACCGAAACTTGTGTGATCATTAACTCAACCCTTGCATCCCACAACGGTTCCTCATCATTGATTTGCCCTTACTGAGATCCAATGATCAGGACTTAATCGTATGTTGACCCAAAAGTCCTCCTCTATAACTCCCAGATTTGACTGTCCTGGTTTATTCTGAAATCTACATTAGTGGACAAGATTCTTCCTCGATTCTTTTGTAGTTTTACTGTGGGGATTTCAATCTTGATCTTATTTTTTCAATGCACTTTCCCTTCTAAGCTTTTTTATTTTATACTTGGATTCTAACTGATCGAGATCATTGATCTGTTGGGAATTCGATCCTGATAGTGTTTTCGGAAAGTGTTGATCTTGTGAAATCTGATAAGTTGTCTCTCATGAGCTTTAGGTAGATTCCTCTACATGTTTTTCATAACAACTCGTCATCACATCATAATGAAATCGACTGTTGACATCAATGACAATATGTCCAACAATCTCCACCTTTGTCATTGAGGGAAACACACCGACTTCATACACAAAATCCCCCTGTGATGATGCTTCTCTCCTTTGAAGTTACTCTCCCCCTTTGACATCAATGGCAGGGGGTTGCTCCCCCTATGAGTAATATTTTTCTTTTTGTATTTTGTTGACCCAAAATATGAACTTGGGTAACTCCCCCTGCAATCATGCTCTGCCTGCCTCAATTGAATGACTCCCCTTTTGTGTCTAAAAGGGTATCTCTTCCTGGAAAGGTCTCTTCTCATGTGGTAAATCTCCCCCTGATCAGGTGCCCTTTCTAATATGAATTTTATGGTTTTTAATGAGGTTTTTGAATTACTCCTAATTTATGTCGAAGATTTTCAAAAATACTCTTGGGAAAAGGTTTTGTGAAAATGTCTGCAATTTGTTCTTTGGTGTCTACATACACTATTTTAACCACTTTTTGGGTAACCTGATCTCTTAGAAAATGGTATTTAATTGTGATGTGTTTGGTTTTAGAATGCATTACTGGATTTTTAGATATACTTATGGCACTAGTGTTATCACAGTTAATAGTAATGAGATTATTATATCATATTTGTAGGTATTCTAAAGTTTGCTTCATCCAAAGAACTTGTGTGCAGTAGCAATGTATTCTTCCTCTATTGTAGAGAGTATTGTGGATGTTTGTTTCTTTCTTGACCATGCTACCAAACGTTTTCCTAAGAAAAATTCTCCTCCACTAGTGCTTTTCCTATCATCTATGCTATCGGCCCAATCTGCATCAGTATATGCAGCTATATTGAGGTCTTTATCTTTTGGATATTATAATCCAAGTTCTAGGGTGCCTTGAAGGTATCTGACTAATTGTTTTTATTGCTTTTAAGTGAGTTTCTTTAGGTTTATATTGAAATCTCTCCACGAGTCCTATAGCCTGCATGATGTCAGGTATTGTTGTTGTTGAATAGAGCAAACTTCCAACCATTGATCTATACATCATTTGGTCCACTTTTGGTGAGTCATCTTCTAGGCTTAGTTTACATCCACTGACCATGGGATTACTCATAGGTTTATTGTATTCCATTTGAAATTTCTTCTACATTTCCTTTATATATTTGGTTTGGGAAACGAATATTCCATTTTCTGTTTGATTTACTTGTAAACCTAAGAAAAATGGCAGTTCTCCCAGCATAGACATTTCAAACTCTTCTTGTATTTTGGTTGAAAATTTTTTTCTTAGTGTAGTAAGATTACTCCTAAATATGATGTCATCTACATATACCACCAAAAAAATCATGTTTTGATCCTCAATTTGGATGTATAGGTTGTTGTTAGTAGTCCCTCTCTTATATCCTTGTTTTTGTAGATATTGATCAAGTCTAGAGAACCATGCTCTGGGGGCTTGTTTGAGACCATACAGGGCCTTTTTCAACTTACACACATAGTCCTAATTTTTTGCTAACATGAATCCTTCCAGTTTCTCAACATAGACTTCTTCTTCTAGTGTTCCATTAAGGAATGTTGACTTCACATCCATCTGGTAGATTTTGAAATTTGTGTAGCATGCAAATGCCAGGAACATTCTAATGGCCTCAAGTCTTGCTACTGGAGCGAAAGTCTCTTCAAAATAAATACCTTCTACTTGGGAATATCCTTTGAAAACTAATATGGATTTGTTCTTCATAATCTCCCCATTTTCATTTAGTTTGTTCTTGAATATCCACTTGGTTCCTATCACATTCTTGTCCTTGGGTCCTGGAACTAGTTCCCAAGTTTGATTCTTCTCTATTTGGTTTAGTTGTTCATTCATTGCTTTTATCCAATATTTACTTTTGATAGATTCTTTAACTGAATTAGGTTCTATTAGGGATAACATTGCTTGTTCTGAGTCAAATGCAAGTTTCCTTCTTGTTTCCACTCTTGCACTTTTATCTCCAATAATCTGGCGTTCAGGATGATTCTTTTGAACTCTTTGTTATGGAGCTCTTGGAAAGGGTGTTTCTTCATTGTCTTCTTCATCAATATGTGGTTCATTTTATTGTGTTTCATCATTATCATCTTCTTGTTGAGATTCTACATCATCATCTTCCTATTGGTATTTTACATCATCATCTTCTTGTTCAGATTTTTTATCAATGCCTTGGGATATGCTCTTTTTTAGATCATCTATCTTTACATTGGCACTTTCCACTATATTTAGTAGTCTAAGATTATAACATCTGTATGATTTCTTATTAGATGAATATCTTAAGAATATTCCTTCATCAGATCTTGGATCAAACTTTCCTAGGTTATTTTCACCATTCTTTATGTAACATTTACTTCCAAAAGTTCTAAAGTGTTTAACAGATGTTGGCCTTCCATACCATAGTTCATAAGGGGTTTTATCATGGTTGGGTCTCAACTGATATCTATTAAGTATGTGTATTTTTGTGTAGATTTCATCTCTCCAGAATTTTTCTGGAAGCTTGGCTTCATTTAGCGTGTTTCTTGCAGCTTCTTGAACTGTTATGTTTTTCCTTTCTAACACTCCATTTTGTTGAGGAGTCCTGGGAACTGAAAACTATCTTTTGATACCATGATTTTCACAAAATTGAATGAAATCTTTAGAGGTGAATTATCCTCCATTGTCTGATCTTAGACATTTAATTTTGATATATGTTTCATTTTCTACAAGGCCTGTATGTTTTAAATTTCTCAAAGGCTTCTGATTTTTTTTTAGAGAGAATATCCAGGTCAATATTGTGTAATCATCAACAATCAACAAAAAATATTGTTCACCATAAGTGATTTTGTTTATGGTTGGTCCACATAGATCTGTTTCAATAAGCTCTAATGGTTTTGTTGCAGAATGCTCTTTTGTTTGGAACCTAAATCTTGTTTGCTTTCCTATTTGACAATGTTTAAAAATAGAATCTGAAGGCTTAATCACTTTTGGCAAGTCCCTAACTACCTTTTTTGCGTTGGATTTGATCAAGTTGTCAAAGTTTAAATGTCCCAACCTTCAATTCCATAGTCATCTTTCATCTACAGACTACTTGTCTTAAACAACATTTTTCTTCTTCATCTATATTAAGGATGTACACATTGCTAGATGTTCTTGGTGCAACTGCCACTAGTTTTCTAGTGTCATTTTTTCTGATCTCACATTTCTGAGAATCAAAAGTAAGTATGTGACCCTAATAACATGTATGAATTACACTTAGGATATTAGGTTTGATATTTTCTACCAGAAGTACATCTTCTTCTTTGGTCTTTTTATTTCCTAAACTAACAATGCATTTTCCCAGTATCTTGGCTGACATGTTATCTCCAAAAGTTACTTTTCCTTTTCCTTTCTTATTTAACTTGAGAAATTTACTTTGATCTCCAGTCATGTGTTTGGAATATCCATGTTCTATATACCACTGACATCCTTGATTTCTTGCATATAAGGCTACATTGCACTCTATTTGCTTTTTCTTTCATACTTTTTTATTATTGGAAATATTTATCCTTTTATCATATTTTGGCAATCTACATTCAACAGTTTTATGACCATAGTTGTTGCCTTTTTGGCATTCACTATTGAAGTTTGGAAAAGGAGAAAATGAGTTATAGTTTCTCTTCTCTGTATTGTACTTATTATTCTTATATCTTTGGACATTTCTATGATTGTATTGTCCATAAGCTTTGCAGTGTATTGCCTTATATCCAAAATCATTGCAAGAGTAACAATATCCAATAAATAGATATTTAGGGGGATTCCTTATGATGATTGTACTTTTCTTGTCATCTTTTACTCTAGTAGGGAGTATTGATTTTTGTTTATGTGTAACAGTTTTCAATGGTATCATCATTGCCTTTTTATCTTCTTTTCTTAACGAGTTTTTCAGAGCATTTGCGTAACTGATTGGTTTCTTGACAAATCCTTGTGATGTAGAATTTGAGTCTTGGGTGTATCCCAAACTAGTCTTGTTGTTTGGTGACCTTTGACTACTAAGAATTTCATCCAATATCCTTGAACTATTTCCAAATCGTGATCCCTTCTTTTCTTTCTCAATTTCACTTTTTTGCTGCTTAATCTCAACTTCTAGTTTCTCACGTACTTGTTTTTTATCATTAAGTTGTTGTAAAATGACTTCTTCAAACTTCCCTCAAATCAAATCAAATCATTGATGATCTATTCTGACTCTTTGATGGTTTTGGAAACTTCCCTCTCTCTTTATTGAGTAGCTTCTTTAATCTCTAGAAGCTCTTCCCTTAGTACCCTGTTTTGTTTTATAGTTTTTCTTAGTTCTTCAATTACACTAAGGATTTCTTATTCAAAGTTCACTTCTTCTTCATCTTCCAAATTTTTATCATCTTGATCATTTATTTCCATAAATAGAAGCTCTGGTTCATCTTCTTCATTTTCTTCTGATGAGTTATTGTCTTCTTGGGTAAAGAATGTTTTCTTTTTCTTGTAGAACTTCTTTTTATTATTAGTTTTGATTTTCTTTTGATTTTTGAAGGTTTTTTCATCATCACTTTCCTCCTGCTTAGGATACGGACATTTATTAGCAAAGTGTCCAATTTTTCCACAGTTGAAACATATTAGAGGAATCTTTCCTTTGTGTTTCCCTATCCCTTTCTTGAGTTTCTTTATAAAGTTGGTAGTTTCCTCATCAGATATATATGATAAATCATCAATGGTCTTTTTCTCTTGTATCATATTTGTTTTAGATGCTTTAAATATTGTTTCTATTTCTCATTTCATATGCTGTAAAAATTCCATGAAGTTGATCAACTGTGAGTGTGTCAAGATCAGGCCTATCTTCAATTGTAGAAATCTTGGCATCAAATCTCATAGGTAATGACCTTAGTATATTTTGCACAATAGGTTTGTCTATAAGTTCTTCTCCTACTGCTCTGATTGAATTAACCACTTCATATCCCCTATGAAAGTATCCAATAATGTTCTCTTCTTCTTTCGTTTACAGATTATCAAACTGAGTTCTATAGGTCTGTAGTTTGGCATTCATGAATTTTCTATCTCCTTCATATACAACCTCCAATTTTTCCCATATTTATTTGGTTGACTTACAATGCATAACCTTCACACTTATAGAATTCATCAACCCTCCTAGAATTTCATTAACTGCTCTTGACTTGTCATTGTATATTTTCTTTCCTGCAACATCTTTGGTGGTGTAGTTGGTGCAGTGTAACCATCTACAATAGATTGGCAGATATCAAAACCAAGAGCCAAAAGGAAGTGTTTCATTCTTATTTTCTATAGAGCATAGCCACCTCCATTGAACAATGGTGCTTTGTTGTTAGACATTCCCTTTTGTTGATCCATATGTAGGATCTACCTTCCAATTGTTAGACTATGTTGAAGGCACCCGCTCTGATTCCAATTGTTGGAATACTGAGAGGGGGGGGTGAATCAGTATTACCATTTTTCAACAATTAGTAGTTACTTTTATATTTTGTTAATTACCACAATAGATCAACAATGGACTTGTTTGTAAAATCAATTATATAAATACAATTAATAGGAATTACAAGGCTTTTATGAAGAATAGTGAAGGACACCAATCCTTTTTAGAGCACCAACTCTAGGAGACATAAATCCCCTTCTTCAGGGAACCAACCCTAGGAAGCACCAACTTCCTTGTATTTAGGGCACCAACCTTAGGAAGCACCAACTCCCTTGTCTTTAGGGAACCAAGCCTAGGAAGCACCAACTCCCTTAATTTACACTTTACTTAGTAAAGGATATGAATCCTTCTATG
>JASDQU010011837.1:44444-56053 GCA_032191745.1 Picea mariana | reverse complement strand
ATCCTTGTGATGTAGAATTTGAGTCTTGGGTGTATCCCAAACTAGTCTTGTTGTTTGGTGACCTTTGACTACTAAGAATTTCATCCAATATCCTTGAACTATTTCCAAATCGTGATCCCTTCTTTTCTTTCTCAATTTCACTTTTTTGCTGCTTAATCTCAACTTCTAGTTTCTCACGTACTTGTTTTTTATCATTAAGTTGTTGTAAAATGACTTCTTCAAACTTCCCTCAAATCAAATCAAATCATTGATGATCTATTCTGACTCTTTGATGGTTTTGGAAACTTCCCTCTCTCTTTATTGAGTAGCTTCTTTAATCTCTAGAAGCTCTTCCCTTAGTACCCTGTTTTGTTTTATAGTTTTTCTTAGTTCTTCAATTACACTAAGGATTTCTTATTCAAAGTTCACTTCTTCTTCATCTTCCAAATTTTTATCATCTTGATCATTTATTTCCATAAATAGAAGCTCTGGTTCATCTTCTTCATTTTCTTCTGATGAGTTATTGTCTTCTTGGGTAAAGAATGTTTTCTTTTTCTTGTAGAACTTCTTTTTATTATTAGTTTTGATTTTCTTTTGATTTTTGAAGGTTTTTTCATCATCACTTTCCTCCTGCTTAGGATACGGACATTTATTAGCAAAGTGTCCAATTTTTCCACAGTTGAAACATATTAGAGGAATCTTTCCTTTGTGTTTCCCTATCCCTTTCTTGAGTTTCTTTATAAAGTTGGTAGTTTCCTCATCAGATATATATGATAAATCATCAATGGTCTTTTTCTCTTGTATCATATTTGTTTTAGATGCTTTAAATATTGTTTCTATTTCTCATTTCATATGCTGTAAAAATTCCATGAAGTTGATCAACTGTGAGTGTGTCAAGATCAGGCCTATCTTCAATTGTAGAAATCTTGGCATCAAATCTCATAGGTAATGACCTTAGTATATTTTGCACAATAGGTTTGTCTATAAGTTCTTCTCCTACTGCTCTGATTGAATTAACCACTTCATATCCCCTATGAAAGTATCCAATAATGTTCTCTTCTTCTTTCGTTTACAGATTATCAAACTGAGTTCTATAGGTCTGTAGTTTGGCATTCATGAATTTTCTATCTCCTTCATATACAACCTCCAATTTTTCCCATATTTATTTGGTTGACTTACAATGCATAACCTTCACACTTATAGAATTCATCAACCCTCCTAGAATTTCATTAACTGCTCTTGACTTGTCATTGTATATTTTCTTTCCTGCAACATCTTTGGTGGTGTAGTTGGTGCAGTGTAACCATCTACAATAGATTGGCAGATATCAAAACCAAGAGCCAAAAGGAAGTGTTTCATTCTTATTTTCTATAGAGCATAGCCACCTCCATTGAACAATGGTGCTTTGTTGTTAGACATTCCCTTTTGTTGATCCATATGTAGGATCTACCTTCCAATTGTTAGACTATGTTGAAGGCACCCGCTCTGATTCCAATTGTTGGAATACTGAGAGGGGGGGGTGAATCAGTATTACCATTTTTCAACAATTAGTAGTTACTTTTATATTTTGTTAATTACCACAATAGATCAACAATGGACTTGTTTGTAAAATCAATTATATAAATACAATTAATAGGAATTACAAGGCTTTTATGAAGAATAGTGAAGGACACCAATCCTTTTTAGAGCACCAACTCTAGGAGACATAAATCCCCTTCTTCAGGGAACCAACCCTAGGAAGCACCAACTTCCTTGTATTTAGGGCACCAACCTTAGGAAGCACCAACTCCCTTGTCTTTAGGGAACCAAGCCTAGGAAGCACCAACTCCCTTAATTTACACTTTACTTAGTAAAGGATATGAATCCTTCTATGCTCCTCCCTTCCACCCTCACTTTATAATAATCATCAATTCTTCTTCTTGGACTCTACTTCTGTTTTGATATTCTAATTGTTAAATTATGAGCTTGATTTCTTATGTGGATTAATTCATTTATTTTCTTCAATACTTTGATTCCAACTTAATACACTTCAACAAATTCAAATCATAATTGAATAGCAATAATTATGTAGATAAGTAAACATGCATATCAACAACACATAGTACTCCTTGCTCTTTTGTCCAACTTCTCCCAATCTTCCTTCGACATACCAGTAGTTGGTGTACTAGTAGTTTGTGTACTAGTAGGTTGTGCACTAGTAGCATGTGTGCTAGTAGACAGTGTACCAGTAGGCTGTGTACCGGGATCCACAGCGATCCATTGTTCTTTGTCTACAAGAAGGTCCTCCATCTTGAGCTTCCATAGCTCAAATTTTTTACCGTTGAACTTCTCTATCTCAATTCTAGATGAGCTCGCCATTCCTCTTTCTATACTTGAATCTCCACTACAAAAGCTCCCACTAAACCCAGGTTTATCACAGACCCAAGATAAACTTGATCTATCAAGACCGAGCCAAACCCTCAACAACAAAGGCGTCCCTCTGAAGCCAAAAACGAGCTCTGATACCACATGTAAGTTTTAAACCTGTGAATGAGCCATTGATTGAATTTTGTTTTTCTTAAGAATCTATATGCATTGCTTTACTTCACAGGTTTAAAACTTACATGTGGTATAAGAGCTCGTTTTTGGCTTCAGAGGGACGCCTTTGTTGTTGAGGGTTTGGCTCGGTCTTGATAGATCAAATTTATATTGGGTTTGTGATAAACCTGGGTTTAGTGGGAGCTTTTGCAGTGCACATTTGAGTATAGAAAGAGGAATGGAGAGCTCATCTAGAATCGAGATAGAGAAGTTCAACGGTAAAAAATTTGAGCTATGGAAGCTCAAGATGGAGGACCTTCTTGTAGACAAAGAACAATGGATCATTGTGGATCTTGGTAAACAGCCTATTGGTACACCATCTACTAGCACATAGGCTACTAGTACACAACCTATTAGTACACAAACTACTAGTACACCAGCTACTGGTATGTCTAAGGAAGATTGGGAGAAGTTGGACAGAAGAGCAAGGAGTACTATTCGACTCTGCCTGGCAGATTTGGTTTTGTTGAATGTCTTGGGAGAATCTACAACCAAGGAACTATGGGATAAGTTGGGGAATTTGTATCAATCAAAGTCCCTGGTAAACAAGTTGTTTCTTCGAAAGAATTTGTATCATCTTAGGATGGTAGATGGAGATTGTGTGATAGAACATCTAAATTCCTTTAATACTCTGATAAGTCAACTTGTCTCTGTTAATATTATGATTGCAGAAGAAGATAACTGTATTACTTTGTTATGTTCTTTTCCAGACTCTTGGGATAATCTGGTTGTAGCAATTGGTAGTACCACTCAATCTACATTGAAGTATGAGGATGTAGTTTCATCCTTGTTATCTGAAGAGATGAGGCGGAAAAACATGGATAGTCATAGCACAGATGCTTTATTTGTAAGAGGGCGTACCCAAGAAAGGAACCCTGGTAAGCCTTTAGGGTGGAGATCTAAATCTACAGGTATATCTAAGTCTCCAGGAAAATATTTGAGGAAATGTTGGAAGTGTGGTAAAACAGGGCATTATAAGAAAGATTGCAAGTCTAAGAAGGTTGAAAAACCAAAAGGATCTGACAGTACCTTATCCACAGAGGCAAAAACCTCCACTGAAGAAGGAGGTGATGCTTACCTGGCATCTAAACGTACACATGCAGACCATGATGTATGGTTGATTGACTCAGGTGCGTCATACCATATGACTCCTCACAGGGAGTGGTTCTCTGAATATGAAAAATACGATGGTGGTGATGTATTCCTAGGAGATGACTCTATAGAAAAAATCTTGGGACGTGGAAGGGTTAAGTTGCTTATAAAATATGGAAGGATTATA
Organism: Picea mariana; assembly: GCA_032191745.1. Classification (NCBI taxonomy): domain Eukaryota; kingdom Viridiplantae; phylum Streptophyta; class Pinopsida; order Pinales; family Pinaceae; genus Picea; species Picea mariana. The sequence continues at coordinate 52,218 of JASDQU010011837.1, read as the reverse complement.
ACTCTCCCTGGGGTTCTGCACATTCCAAAACTAGCCAGGAGCCTAATATTTGTAAGCAAGATGGATGATGTAGAAGTGGATACTGTATTTGGAAAGAACACTTGCAAGATGGTACGAGGAGCAATGGTGTTGATGAGGGGAGTTCGGTGTGGAACTCTGTACAAGTTGTTGGGAAGCACTTATACTAATGGGTGTAACAGTTTTGTTGTCCCTGAATAGATAAATAAAGAAGACAAGACCAATATTGTCCCTGGAAAGAAGACCATGCTGTGGCATCAAAGACTGGGACATATTGGAGAAAAGGGCCTTTGAACACTACACGGTAAAGGTATGGTTGAAGGTATGTCTAATTGCACTCTAGATTTTGATTTCTGTAAACATTGCATATATGGTAAACATAATCAAGTAATATTCCCATCTGGTGCTACAAGAGAAAAGGGGATCTTAGAGTTGATACACAGTGATGTGTTTGGACCTATTCATGTTCCATCCCTAGGTAAATCTGTGTATTATGTTTCATTCATAGATGATTTTTCAAGGAACAAATGGATTTATTTTCTTAGAAAGAAATCTGAGGCATTTGATAAATTTAAAGAGTTTAAGGCTCGGGTAGAAAATCAGACAGAGAAGAAAATAAAGGTATTGAGAACAGATAATGGTGGAGAATTCTGCGGAAATGAATTCAAAGAATTATGTAAGAAGTGTGGTATAGAAAGGCATAAGACTACTCCATACACTCCTCAGTAGAATGGATTTGTAGAAAGGATGAACATGACACTGATGGAAAAAGCAAGGAGCATGCTCAGCGGTGCCAGGTTAGGACAAGAATTCTGGGCAGAGGCAGTGGGTACAGCATGTTACCTGGTCAATCGATCACCTTCATTAGCATTGGATGATAAAAATCCACACGAGGTATGGTCTCGAAAGAAACCCTCTCTTCAACATCTTATAGTGTTTAGTTGTGATGCTTATGTACATGTTCCAAAGGAAAATAGAAGTAAGCTGGATAAAAAGGCTTAAAAGTGTATCTTTATTGGTTATAAAGATGGTGTGAAAGGTTATAAACTTTGGAACCCATAAACCAAGAAAATTGTTTACAGTCGAGATGTTGTTTTCAGAGAGGTAAAAGATGTGTCCAAACATGAATTCCTACCAACTCAAGACGAACCTAAGAAAATAGACTGAATCATCTGAAGAAGAGGAAGCAAAAGAAGAAGAAGAAGAACCCCATACACCAGTATTGAGGAGATCAGTGAGAGATAGAAGGCAACCAGAAAGGTATAGTCCACCTAATTTTTGTTCCAATTTGTATTTATCTATTACTGATGATGATCCCAGAATTGTCAGGGAAGCAGTGAATTCAGAGGATAGTAAACTCTGGAAGAAGGCCATGGTTGAAGAAATGGATGCCTTGGATAAGAATGAGGCATGGGATATAGTTGAGTTTCCAGCTGGAAGAAAATCAGTTGGTAGCAAATGGTTGTTCAATAATAAGTTTAATGCACAAGGTAAAGTGGAGAAATACAAAGCTTGATTAGTAGCAAAAGGTTATTCCCAGGTAGAGGGAATTGACTTTGGTGAGATTTTTTCTCATGTTGCTAAGTTAACTTCTATTAGATTTATTTTATCTATTGTTGTTTCTTTTGATCTTGAAGTGGAATAGATGGATGTGAAGACAGCATTCCTACATGGGGATCTGGAAGAAGAAATCTACATGAAGAAGCCAGAAGGCTTTGCAGTGAAGGGAAAGAAAGAGCTGGTTTGTAAGCTAAAGAAGTCTCTATATGGTATGAAGCAATCACCTAGGATGTGGTACCAAAAGTTTGACACATACATCCTTGGATTGGGATTTGTAAGAAGCAGGGTTGATCACTATGTATATTCCAAGCAGGTTGTTAATCACTTCATTTATGTAGTGTTGTATGTTGATGACATGTTGTTGGTAGGAAATAACATGGATGTTATCAAGGAAGAGAAATTGCAGCTATCCTCCAAATTTGACATGAAGGATCTTGGTGTTGCTAACTTCATTCTGGGAATGGAGATTAAAAGAGATCATGCAAATAGGAAACTCTACTCTAGTTGAATTAGAGAAAATATGTTGAGACAATATTGCAGAGGTTTAATATGCATGGAAGTAAACTGGTCAAGGTTCCTATTCCTATAGGTGTAAATTTATCTGCAGATCAGTGTCCCAAGACACAGGAAGAATAAGAGGACATGTCCCATGTTCTATATGCCAGTGCAGTTTGCAGTTTGATGTATGCAATGGTTTGTACTAGACCAGACATTGCACATGCAGTGGGAGTTTTGAGTAGGGATATGTCAAAACCAGGAAAGGAGCATTGGACAACAGTAAAGATGGTCTTCAGGTATCTGTGTGGCACTACCAGTTATGGATTGTGCTACCAAGGAAGACCAGGATTGGACAGAGTGTTGGACATACATGGCTTTGTTGATGCAGACTGGGCTGGAGATCTGGATCACAGAAGATCTACAAGTGGGTATGTGTTTAACCTATTTGGAATATAAATCAGTTGGATGAGCAAAAGATAGACTGTAGTGGCACTCTCAACTACAGAAGATGAATACATGGCAGCCACTCATGCAAGCAAGGAAGCAGTATGGTTACAAAGATTGTGTTCAGGTATTGGGTTGGTACAACAAGCAATGAGATTAGATTGTGACAGTCAGAGTGCAATATTCCTGATAAAGAACCCAACTTATCATTCGAAGACAAACCATATTGATGTTCAGTATCACTTTGTGAGAGACATGGTTGAGGAAAAGAAGGTGTTGTTGGAAAAGGTTGACACTTTGAAGAATGTTGCAGATTCATTGACAAATTTTGTGAGCACAGAAAATTTCTCCTAGTGTAGATTAACAATGGGCATTGTTGCCCTAGATTGTTGACTATATAATCCCCTGGACCCCTGGATGCAAAGAAAACAACAAGTGGAAGAATGTTGGGTATGTGTTATATTCTTTGCATGTGTGTGTGTGGGTGCGTCAGATATGACAACTGCGTCTGGTGATCTCTCGTATTAGTGTTATGTTTGTGTCATGTGCATCGGGCGCTTTCCTAGGGGGTTCCCAGGGGGGGCAGGTATGCCCCGCCCGGTTACGTGCGGTGTTTGGCATTRGACGTAGCCTGGGGCAACACMCCGAAATTGTTTTTTGGGTGGTTTTTGCTATTTTTAGTGGTTTACTAAAAATAATCTCGGTTTTAGGGATTAGGGTTTTGGTATCTACAGAATACCTATAAACATTGTATATATTGTATAGTGAATGGTGAAATTCATGAAATAATGAATATAAGAAAGGTTTTCCCAGTTGAGGGTTTACGGTATATATCTATGTGTACTATGTGAATGAGCCATTGATTAAATTTTGTTTTGCTTAAGAATCTATATGCATTGCTTTACTTCACAGGTTTAAAAATTACAATTAATTCTTTTATTTTCTTAAATACTTTGATTCCAGCTTAATACACTTCAACAATTTCAAATCATAATCGAATAGCAATAATTATGTAGATAAGTAAACATGCATATCAACAACACATACCCCGAGGAAACCCTGTACAGGGAGAAAAACCCCAGCAAACAATATTACTTTATTGCATTAATAATGTAAGATCTCTTACAAATATCCACCATGAATGTACTTCTCTCAAAGAGCGTGCCAAGATGACTCTGACCTGAAAAATACTTACAAGACCTTACTGAAATACACATTTGATATGTTGCCTCTTTATCATTGTTGTGCTCCTCTATTACTTCACCCTCAACCTGCATATGAAAACTCTGTTTCAAAATTGTGTTGCAAAAACTGTGTTGAGGAGAGGGTTTGACCTCTTCTTATATAGGTTGAAGAGGGGAAGAGGAGAAGCTCGAAATAGTAACCTGATTGCATGCATTAGTCATAACTCAGCTTCATACTTTACTTCGAACTTAGAACTAGACTGGAGATTGGTTACAACTCAGCATTACACTTTAGTTTGAACTTTAGAACTAGACTTGAGATTGGTTACAACTTAGCATTACACTTTAGTTCGAACTTTAGAACTAGACTTGAGATTGGTTACAACTCAGCATTACACTTTAGTTCGAACTTAGAACTAGACTTGAGACTAGCATGCTTTATTTAGAACTTAGAACTAGACTTAAGACTTTAGTTGCAACTCAACATTACACTTTAGTTCTAAGATAGAACTAGACTCAAGACTTTAGTTGCAACTCAACATTACACTTTAGTTCTAGACTCAAAACATTAGTTGCAACTCAACATTACTAAAATAGAACTAGACTCAAGACTTTAGTTGCAACTCAACATTACACTTTAGTTTTAACATAGAACTAGACTCAAGACTTTAGTTACAACTCAACATTACACTTTAGTTCTAACATAGAACTAGACTCAAGACTTTAGTTACAACTCTTGACAAGGCAATTCAAAATTCTCTTCATGGTGGATAATGTTTACACGTGCCAACGCACTAGATCAATATGATTACATCATTTGCAATATTAGGAATATAGTTTGTTTCTAGCTCATAGGAATTTTACATTCAACCTAACTTTTGCTAGATACCTTGACCTTTGCTCATGGCTCACAAGGTTTGACTAGGCTCATAGAGGTTGTATGTTCCCCCTGACTTTTGCACTAGTCTGTCTATGCTCACATAGGTTGTACGTTCCCCCTGAATTTTGCACTAGACTGTCTATGCTCACAGAGGTTGTACGTTCCCCCTGACTTTTGCGTTAGACTCACATAGCATCTCATTCATCCTGACTTTTGGTTTGACTCACAGAGGTTGTCCATTTCCCCTGGCTTTTGTCAATACCTCACAAGACTGGTTGATTCTCCAAATCTCCCTGGCTAGCCTCAGGGTGGCCCATATGGCCTCTCATTGGAGAATGATTGTTGATGCTACCAAATTTTACACTCCCTCTTAGCGAGGGAGTCATTCTCAGCCACACCAAACTTGCCTCTCAGCTGCACAAACTGTCTTGAGGTCAGAGGCTTGGTCAGGATATCAGCTAAATGCTCGCTCATGGCTATGTACTGTAACTTTACATTTTTTCTCTGTACCAAGTCTCGAATGTAGTGGTACCTCATGTCAATATATTTTGACCTGTCATGAAATACCAGGTTCTCTGTCAATTTTATGCAACTTTGATAATCACAGTGAACCACCGTCGTCTCGATCTTGTCACCAAACAACCCAGAAACCAATTTTCTGAGCCATACTGCTTCCTTGCTAGCACCACTTGTTGCAATGTACTCAGCCTCTACTGTACTATGTGCAATGGATCCCTGCTTTTGGCTTGACCAAGAGATCATAGTGGATCCTAAACTGAAGCAGTATCCGGAAGTACTCTTCCAATCCACTGGGTTTCTTGCCCAGTTAGCATCTGCATACCCATGCAAAAATAAACCACCACTAGATGTATATCTCAGACCATAAGTAATTGTCCCTCTGAGATATCTCACGATGTGCTTTGCTGCCACCCAGTGTCTCTGTCTCAATTCAGTCATGAACTGACTCATTGCAATCACTACATAGCATATATCTGGCCTAGTGTGGATCATGTACATCAATGATCCAATCAACTGCCTATACATGGTGGCATCCACCAAATCTAAACCTGTATCATAATCATGCAGCTTCTTCAGGTTGGTAACCATTGGAGTAGACATGGATTTGCAATCCATCATACCAAACCTCTTTAGTACATCCACTGTGTATTTTCCTTGTGCCAGAAATATCTCGCCCTGTCTTTGCCACACTTCAAATCTTAGGAAGTAATGCATCAAGCCTAAGTCTTTCATCTCAAATTTTGAGGTTAACTCCCTCTTACACGAGTCTATTAGCCCTTCATTTCATGTTAGAAAGAGAACATCAACATACATGATTAGTATAACAGGTTGGTTACCTCTTACCTTGAATTATAGATTTGCATCAGCATCACTTTTCTGAAAGCTCGGGCTTTTAAGAAAGCCATCAATCCTATCATACCAAACTCTAGGAGCCTGCTTAAGACCATATAATGCCTTTCTTAGCTTGCATACATGAGTGTCTTTGTTATGCAGTATAAAACCATCTGGTTGTTCCACAAAGACCTCATGTTCAATCTTTCCATTCAAGAATGTTGTTTTTACATCCATCTAATGTAGTTTCCAACCAAGTACGGAAGCTAAATAAATAATAGCTCGAATGGAGGTATACCTGGATACAAGAGAAAATTTCTCTTCGTAGTCGATTCCTTCTTTCTGAGTGAAGCATATGGCTACAAATATTTCTTTGAACTTTTCCACACTTACATCAGCTACATGTTTGATCTTATAGATCCATTTGGAAGAAACCGTTGATTTGTCTTTTGGCCTTGGCACAATGTCCCAAACATTTTTCTTTATAATAGACCTATATTCCTCAAGCATGGCATCCTTCCATACTTGTAATTTATCTGCTTCTTCAAATGAAGTAGGTTTGGAATCACTAATGCTGCTCATCAGTGCAACATAACCTCCAAACCTATGAGGCCTCTTCCTTTCCCTGAAAGTTCCTTTGGGAGAAGCTATCCTTTCTGCTTCTCGCACTATTTATTTAAGCCACCCTAGCTTCCTTTTGGCTGGAGGTTCTTCAAGAGTTCTTTCTAACACTTCAGCAGGTTCTAGGGGATCATTACTTGGCCCTTCATGAGGTTCCTCCCTCTGATCATTTGACTCTTCATTTTCAAAAGAGGGTGAAGTTGGTTGAACTCTTCTGAATCATGCTAAATCTATCTGGATTTCTTAAATGTGGCTTCCTCATGGAAAGTCACATCTATGCTTACCTCTATTTTCCTCTGACCTGGTACATAAATCCTATAAGCCTTGGAGTTCTCACTGTACCCCACAAAAACCCCTTTCTTGCCTGAGGGTTCCATCTTTGTCCTCTTTTCCTTAGGGACATGAATATACACAAGACATCCAAATATCCTTAGATGCCCTACTTCAAGTTTGATCCCTGAGAAGACCTCTTCAAGAGTCTTGTCCTTCAAAATAGCATGTGGACACCTGTTCTRAATATACACAGTAGTGGAGGTAGCTTCTACCCATAAATAATTTGGCAGATCCTGGTCAAACATCATTGCTTTTGCTTCCTCACAAATAGTCTTGTTTTTCCTCTCAACAACACCATTTTGCTGAGGGTTATATGGAACGGTCAACTGTCTCTTGATTCCTTCTGACTTGTAGAAATCCTCAAATTGAAGAGATTCAAACTCTCCTCCATTGTCTGTTCTAAGGATTCTGATGTGTTTCTCTGTCTGCTTTTTAATAAAGGCTTTATATTCTTTAAATTTATCAAATGTGTCACTTTTATCTTTAAGAAAATATATCCAACATTTTCTTGAGTAATCATCAATAAAAATGACATAATACAAACAACCAATGAGTGAGGGAGATGACATGGGACCACATACATCAGAATGAACTAGATCTAAGATGCCCTGAGATCTGTTGTCACTACTAGGAAATGCTTTCTTTATATTTTTACCTAGCATGCATCCCTTACAAATTTCATTTTTACTAAGAGAAATAGAGAGCATGCCACATACCATGTTTTGTAGATCTGGAAGAGATTTGCAATGAATATGTCCAAGTCTTATGTGCCACAACTCGCTAGAGCTAGTCACATCATGAGCCAATGCCTGAACTGACTGTCCTGACACGAAGTATAGTCCTCCACTTCGAGTTCCAATGGGTTTTGTTGTACTTAAGTGGATAC
>JASDQU010011837.1:17694-31237 GCA_032191745.1 Picea mariana | reverse complement strand
TATTTGCTGACATGGCTTCGAACACCTACGCAGTGACTGGTGGTCATAAGATCTCACCCCCTTCCAAGCCTATATGTTTAAGGCACACTTTCACTGCGTCAATTTCCACGACCAAGTATTCTGCCTTTCGTATAGGGGCTCCAACTGAGCCTGTCGTGCAATCTTCTGTGCATGCACTATTTTTTCTTCTACTTGAAGGTTCTTCATTTCTGCGACAGTCTTGATCTTCTATGGAAAGTAAATTTCCCTCTGTCGTTGCTTGAAATCTGCCATTGATGTGTGCAATTTATCATCCTTTCCTTGCATCTCTTGTAGGCTCCCATCCTCTAATAGTTTTTTCCATAGTTGTTTGCTCTTTTCCAACAGTTTTTCCACTCTATGTATGTTCTGCTCAATGTTTTATGTAGTTGTTGTCGCGTATTTCTCTCTTTGGGCTCGGACTACTAGGGGAGTCGTAGGTACTGCGCGCTCCTCTAATTTTTTGATCTACTCTTTATATTGTGCCAGGGCCTGTGTTATTTTCCTCATCTTCTCTTCAGAATATGCTTCTTTTGATTCTACGATGTCGGGGATGGATTGAAATACTCCACTTATATGTCTCTCCATCTCCTTCGGTCTTTGTTGTTCTAGCTTTCTCCCCCGCCCTTCCTAGCTAAGTGCCTCCTTTAGTGAGGTGTTGTCTTCCTGTGCCAATTGTAAGTTCGTCGCATCCGTCCTTGCTCTAGACTGAATCTCATGCACGATGCTCACCTGTAATTTATACAGCACTTTAGTTGGAATCTTGGACAACGCCAAGTCCATCATCTCAATCTCTCTTAGCGGCCTCTATGTTGTGTCCTCATCCATGAACAACATGTAGGGAGTAATCTTGAAGTTTACACTACCCCGTGCCATGATCGACATTGTCTCACCCATCAATATCCCTTCTTTTACTGGCACAGCTATCTTTTGTTGTCGTTGCTCTGTTTTGACCTTTAACTTCTCCAGCGCAGTTTTCACCTCTTGGATTTGTTCCAAAATTTAATCTTGGTGGTTCTCAAAATTTTCCCACACTTCTGACAGCCCGTCCTCTACTGTCGTGCCTATCAATGCCACTTCATCTTGCATTAATGATGTTTCCATAGGTTTTATGTGGGGCCTTTACCTTCTTTTTGGAACCACTTGGTTGTTCCCCTGTTCTCTTCCTCTGGGCCTCTGGTTGTTCAAATGCTTCTGGAATCTGTGTATCCATGTCGGTATCCTTCCCAACTTCTTCATCCATGGCTACCTCTTGTGCCTCCATCTGCACTTCTTCTACACTCACTTATTCTGTCGGTCCTCTCGATGCCTGCTCTATGGTCGGTGGACCCTGTGTAGGCCTACATTGTGACTTATTTTTTGTCCTAGTTTTCTTTCGAATTGAGTTGTTTTTCCCCATTGTACCTATTGTTGTTTTATTTTTCTTGCTAGCATCATTCCTTCCTATCTACTGCATGGAGATTGTGCTACCCTGCGTCTGAATTTTTACTATTTGTGTTGCTCTTGGAATCTCTGGTACTTGTTTGGATCATCCTTTGCATGCAGCCAGATGTTGTGGCATTATTCCCATAAATTTGTTATCTGACCATACTCCTGGACAGTTTCTGGTGAGATCCTCCATGTATCTGTTAAGTTGTTCTAGATCTATGTTAAGTACTGAGCAAACATTTCATTGTTGAATTTATTTACCTTGGTATCTATTGTGCTTCACAACAATGTGTAGTGCATTGCACCACATTTGCCTGTCCTTGGAAAAAACATTGTGTATGTAGGCTCGTGCCACCCCATAAGTGCAATGAGGATGAGTAACCACGAGTAGTGGAATTCATAGCCCCAATTGTGTGCATCCTTTCAGTCTTCAAGGAACGAGATCATTAGGTAAGGGGCCTAGCTCATCGAGCTCACCTTTGCGCATTGTGTAGTGGTTGCTACTACTCCTATGAGCACTTCTTCTTTTCGGCACTTGCGCATTAATTTTCAACCAAGAAATCTATTTGAAAATTGTGTCGCAGGATCATTGATTTCGTTGATCCTGATACCTCTGTTACCCCTCTCTATGTCATACTTTGATTTGATATCATCTGAGATGGATTTCACCTTAGTTTTGTCTTCTAGGTATTTCTTCAGCTTCTCCCCATCTATGGGTAGCCATGTAATCTCTCTGATGAGGTCGACGTTGATCATCACTGGCCAATCCATCCATAATATGCCTTCGTGCACCCTCTCTAACAATTGTTTAACACATATGTTTATGTGTTTCCTGCACCCGAAGTGTGGTATGTCTAATAATTTCATTATGCCAATGTTGTATAGTCCCAATATCCATTGTGCAGGCTCCAACAATGGCGCGCCTGATGGGCCCTCTCCCCTACTCTCTAGATAGTTATGCGCTGCCAAATCTGGGAACTTTAATTGCTTTAGAGACATCATGGTCAGAGTATTTAAGGCTATTGATTCCTCCTACCATGTTATCCCTGGTATTCACTTCGTTGGGAATTTTTTGCATTACTATACCTAGTTTTGTCTGTGTGCATTGTATTCCCTACGCACTGCTTTCTAATCTCACCTTCTTTTTCCCTTGTGGGGATGATACCCCACCCTCTAGTATGGTCTCTTACTTCATTTCATGCTCTGGTTCCAGATCTAGGCCATGTTGCATGGAATCCATGGTCGGTTCTTCTTGATGCAGCCCTTTTCCCATGGATGTGTCAAACTTCATTCATTCGGTGTCCTCTTCCGGCTGCTCAGGCTCCTGTGCGAGTTCCTACTCCTCTTCCACGTGCAATGTGGTCTGCTCATACTCTAGTGTGTGGATTTCATCCATATCCACCACTGTAGGCATCTCGTTTATTCTTGTTTGAGGCACCCGAGTGTTAGTCCATGTCTTCATCTAGTTCTTCTCGGCGCTCTAACCCTTGGTGGTGATATGGCGAAGAAATCTGAAGTGTAGGATTCCAAATCGACAGAGACTAGGGAAAATTTGCAGGCTAGGGAAAATTCGAACTCTATCGCTCTTCTTCTCGGCTCTTTGTTCTTCTTATTAGAAAATAGCACAATCGGTTGTTTCCCCCCCTTCTCCCGACTTTATAGCGTGAAAGAGAAGTAACAGTCGTGTCGCACTGACAGTTGTCACTTTTTCACTTTTTGTGGTGTTTCCTTCGTGCTATACCTTTCTACTGGTTAACTGCTCCTCTATGCATGGTGTTTTCAAACCCTGGTTTCCTTGTGTCGCATTGTTCTATTCTACTAGTTCTATTCTTTCAAGAACCTCCATGTGCGTCTATTTGTTTTTTTTTTATCCTCTTTTTACTTTTTATGTATTTTCTTATTTTTCTTATTTTTCTTCTTTTTATTTGTTTTTCTCATTTTCTCTCCCTTGATTCTACTATAATACACTATATACATATCTTCTTACTGCACGGTAACTTCCTAGGTGTTAAGAGGTCGACTATCCCTATACAGTTTCAGTCGAATCCCACTGATCATTCCTCTAAGTTATGTACCTCCTAAATCTTTCAACTGTACAGCTCCCCCTTCTGTGACAGTCTTCCTAGGTGCTGAAGAAATTTACTGGCATACACCAAGACTAGGTCTCCCTCCATGAAACTCTTCCTTTAATATGTTTATCATGCCAAGATTTTTCCCTTGCTTTCTGTACTTCTTGGTGAAATCATGTTAGAATCCTATCTTCTTTCATCACCATCAGTTGACTTAGCCTTTCTTGTATTGTGCCTCATTCTGTCGTGTTGGTGATTGTTGCTACACGCAGACTAGGTACCAAAAATTCTAATGGCACCATTGCTTCTTGTCCATACACCAACCTGAATGGTGTATGTCCTCTCAAATTTTTGCATGTAGTCCTATATGCCCATAATATTATTGGTATCTTCAAATCCTAATCGTCCCAGTTGATGTTGCAGATCTTTGTCAATGCATTCTCTAACATCTTATTAAAGGATTCCACTGTTCCATTTGCTTGAGGGTGATATGGTGTACTCTTTTGGTGGTAGACTTCAAACTCCTCGACCATAGACTTGATAGTACTATTGATGAAGTGAGTTCCTTGGTCACTCATCAAAATCCTTGGGCATCCAAATCTATTTATCACTTGCTCAAATAGGAAGTGTGTTGTCGTCTTTGCATTGCAATCTTTTACTATCTATGCTTCTGCCCATCTTGTTAAGTACTTTGTCGCATTAATGATATACCTTGCTCCTGACCTCTTTGTTGGTGGATTAATTGGTCCCACAAAATCTATTTCCCTTTTTTCAAATACTTGCAAGGTTACTTGTGGTCTTAGGGGCATCTCATCCCGTCTATTAGGTTTTCCAACCCTCTGACATAAATCACATATCTGGCAGTAGTCCTTTGCATCTCTGTGGATGGTCAGCCACCATATTCCTACGTGCAATACCTTTTGTGTGGTATTTTTTCCTACATAATGTCCTCTAGTTATTCCCTCATGAGCCTCTGCTAGAATCCTATGCCTCTCATGTTCTAGCACACATCTTCTCAAAATGTTGTCTACGCCCATCTTGTATAAGTGTCCTGCAATAAAATGATAGTATGCAACTCTGACTATCGGTTTTATCTTTTGTGTAGTGTTGAATTCTTGTGGTGCAGTCCCTATACTCAAGTATTGAATGATGTCAGAAAAATATTCATCAGCTACTTGGACTAAAAATAATTTTGCGTCGGGGAAGTTGTCCTCTAAATTTGTAGGTTCTTCTCCATTGGTGATCCCTTATAGGTGATCGGGTCATACATTCAACTTTCGTGGTTTGACTATCACTTCAAATTCAAATTCATGAAACAACGGTAACCATTGACAGATCCTCCCCCCCAACACTAGCTTATTGACTAGGTATTTGAGACCAGAATGATCTATGAAAATTTTAAATTGTTTCCCAAGTAGATAGTGTCTGAAGTTCTGCAGTGCATATACCATTGCTAGGCCTTCTCTTTCTGTGGTATTGTAGTTCTGCTTTGACTCTGACAATTTTATGCTTGAAAATACTATAGGATGATCTAACTCTCCTTCTCTTGGATGCGCCAGAATATCTCCAAGTGTTGTGGCTAATGCATCTACATGCACATGAAATGTCTTTTCCCAATCTGGGAATACTAGTATCGGTGTTGTTACCGTATTCTCTTTTAGAGTGTCCAACCCCCACTGATAGTCCTCATTCCACTAAAATTTACTATCTTTCTTAAACAGTTTCTCCATCGGTGTAGTGATCTGTGCATACCATTTTATGAATTTCATGTAGTAGTCTGTATGTCCCAATGTTGCTCTCAACTGGCATACTAATTTTGGTGGTGGTAAATTGACAATCACTACAATCTTGGCAGGATCTACTAGCAAGCCTTGTTTTCACACTATATGGCCCAATAGTATCCCAGAAGGTGTCCCAAAGATGCACTTCTTGATATTTAATGATATATGACACTTCCTACATCTTTCCAACATCAGCCTTAATACTTCCACATGATCTTTCAATAGATTCTATATTGTCCAATCATTCAGATATACTTCTAAAAACTGATGGATGAATTCTTTGAACACAGCTATAACTACTCTTGAGAATATTGTTGGTGCATTCTTTAGTCCAAAAGGCATGACTGTATACTGGTAGGATCCCCATTCTGTGGCAAAAGTGGCCTTGTACCTATCTTCTGGGGATATCTTAATCTGATGGTAGCCTAAGAATCCATCTATGAATGAGTATGCTTCTTGGCCTCCTACATTCTCTAATACTTCATCTGTGAAAGGGGTAGGAAAAGGGTCATGTAGGCGAGCATCATTTGGCTTTCTCAGATCTACACATATCCTTATGCCTCCTTGCTTCTTCTCCTAGACTACCATAGGGCTTATCCATTCTTATTCTTCTATTGGTTCTATGATTCCAGCTTCCAACATTCTATCAATTTCGGCTTTAAATTTATGCTTATAGATTGGATTCAGTCTATATGGTCGTTGTCTGACTGATCTAGCCTTAGGTTTGAGAGGTATCTTCATCTCTCCTAGCTATCATGATATGCCTTTCATCTCTGTAAAGTTTGTTGGGAACAGGTCACCGTACTCACGCAGTAACTCTGTTATTCTTTCCACTATTTCTTCATCCCAATAATATCCAATACTGACCATTTTGGTATTTTCATTTGTCCCAATATTTACTTTCTTCATCTTGATTGGCACAGCCAATACTTATTATTCGAGAGATGGACCTTCCACCTATATTTCTCCTTCAGTTTATGTAATTTGAATGTTGCATGGGTCATCTTCATCCGGTGGTTCTTCCTGCACATGGTAGCATGGCAGTAGTTCTTTCCATGATCGTCTATTATGTTGTTGATACTATGTAATAAGTTCAACCTTTGGTTGTTGAATGAATATTACCCATCTTATTTTTTTGAGTGTTGAATCTATGTTGGGGTTCTCATGTTCAAATGAGAAAGTGACTATAAAATTATGTTGTAATGTTGTCCATTCTGCATTTCCTCTGCACAGTTCCTGGTCTACATACCAGTTTGCTGGAATTCCTTCTGTTATAGCAAGATTTGCCTCACCCTATGCAATCTTGCACAGAAGGCCTTTTTCCATTTCCCTATGCAGACTTATCATCCCTGTTTGTAAAATCCTGAGCTAAAAATACATATTTTTCCACATGTACGCAACTTTACTACTATACAGCATGTGTATACGCAGGTTGCACCACTACAGCCCGCGTACATCAGGATTTGTGACAAAAAATGAAAATTAATGTCGGGTTTCCATGTCATGACAGGAGATCTATGATCTTTGGCCTTCCATATACTAGAAATGTTCTGACTCAACCCTTCAGTTTCATTTTGAAGGCTATAAATGGGCCAATTCCGAGCTATGGAAATAGGAGAAAGAATTCAACTTTGAGAGCAAAGTTACTCTGGAGAAATTATTTACTTCATATTGAGCCTGCATCCCTTTGTCCTTTACATCTAAACACAGTGTTTAGCTCCCAAACTCTTCCCTTATTGATTGAGAACCTCATTGTTTCTCTTTTATGAGATTGCCTTTGGTGGAGGATTTAAGTGGTGGAGGCCTAGCTGGAAGGAACTTAATTTCTTGGTTCCGACCTGTGATGACATGAAAGTCTGTAACATTTTCACTTCTGTTGATCATATATTAATAGAAATACTCTTTTCCCGTCCAATTGATATCTTGAAAATATTTGAATTATTATTCCATGGGCGTTGTCATGTTTATTAATGGATTATTCTATTGAATGTGATAACATTATTTGTTATCACCATATGCTTGCTTTGCTTGGTTGTTGAGGACTAGTTGTAGGTATATTTCTTTGGGTCAAGTGCTGAACAATGGACTTCATCGAACATCTGGATGAGGTAGGAATTTTATCTTGTCTTGATAGCATATTTTTTTACATAGCATACTTGAGAATAGAGTTGATTTCTACAGACATTTCCATCTGTTGTGGTTTACCCTAGCCATAGAGAGAGATTTTCCTCGTAACAAAATTGGTGACTCCGCTGGGGATGAATCTTCTTTCTTAGGGTTTGGAGTACTTTTCTCCTTAGATTTCTCTTGTTTCTATTGATTTTCTTGTCGTATCATTGCTTGACAACCTATGTTCACTTTAGATCTAAGTTTTCAGCCTTCTCCCTTGCCTGGCCTTGTTTTTTGAAACATATACGCACTTTTTGGCTTGACAGACATGTATATATGCATATTGTCCCTCTGCAATATACGTACATATGTTATGTTTCCTTGAACAGTCACGTACATCAGCTTTCCTTGTTTGTTTGCTTGGTCTGGTGGTTGTTGGGTGGGATTTGATGTTTGTTGAGTCTTCTTGGATCTCTGTAGTGCTTGTTAAGTTCCTATGGGATGACATGATGTTGAATTACTGAGGGGGGGGTGAATCAGTAATAGCGTAATTATAATCATTTTTCTCCAAATAATACAAGTGTTATATCAATGTAGAATTATTATCCAATAATGAGCAATAAGAAATGAACAATTACACACATACACAGTACATCAGTGTTTTATGTGGAAACCCAAATCGGGAGAAAACCACATAATGCTTTATCTTATATGTCTTGAAGAAATACATTCATTGGAAGCACCAACTTCCTTTGTTTTTCAGCTACAATTGGAAGGAGGCTCCAACCCCCTATTTTCTCAGGCTACAACCTGAGGGAAGCTCCAACTCCCCAATTCTTTGGCTACAACCAAAAGGAGGCTACAACCCCCTATGTTCTCCTGCTACAACCGGAAAGTGGCTACAACCACCTATCCTTGCCCCGTCCAACCACCCTGAAGTAGAAGTAGAATGATGGAACCACTATCACACTATCACTGTGAGATATATCGCTATAAACATGTACCAATAAACCTGAACCATGCATCAACCTGTACCTCAACCTGTAATCAACATGTACCATAAACAAGTGCATCAACCATGCACCAACATGTACCAAACAATCTGTAATCAACCTGTACCATAAACAAGTGCAACCAACCATGTACCAAGTATGTACCGATCATGTGTCAAGTACTCATCAACTATGACTCATCAATATGTACCAACATCATCAAATATACACCTCGTGTATGTGCCAACTCATCAACTACTTATCTCAACCATGTACCCAACTTGTACCTCAACCAAAATCCCTCATCAATTTCATCATCCAAATATGATTTGTAACTCTTTAATAGACCTGTTGTATATGATCACATACATGCAAACCTTCCTTAACTTTAACAAGAGACTAGCATTTTCATCAAACGTTTCTTTAGTCTCACAAGACTAGTTTTGGATTAGTCAACAACCCTAACTTGAAATAATCATAACTGTGTACCTGTAATGAATAAATATCTAAAATTGATACACAATGTCCTTAAGTGTGTTTTATGAAATTCCTCCAGGTGTCACTACTTGGAACCTTTCATAAAATGAGTTATGGCAAAAATGGCACACCTTGTTGAATTATGGCTTATTCTAGAGAGCGACCTTGTAGAGCATGCCCCGCACAGAATATTTTTTGAATTGATCTACAAATATTACAAAGAATATTAAATACTGTATTCTAACCAACACATTTTTTCTTACTAAATTTGTATCTGTTATGAAGAAGTTATGACGTTTTTACTCGAAACACATGTTTTTGACTAGTTTCAGGACTAGCCACAAACCCTATTTTCCACGGAGTGTAAATCCAAAAATACAAAGACCCACAAGCTGATTTTTTTACCATGGATACTTGGATATGTTTCCTCAATGGCATAGAAATTTCACGGTCTAAAGCATTCTAGAAAAAAACATTATTACAAAAATGGTGAGATGACCTGAAAAAAAACATACCTTAGAAAGCATCATCAAAAGAAGTTATCCTTCCTTGAATCCCGGCCTTCTTTTCTTCACTTTCCTCAGAAATTCAGCTTAGATATAATTTGGTTACCTCAGAAACCTATAGGTATTCAATATTCTCAATTGTGTCTTAAATGAGAGAGCCTTGCCTCTTATTTATACTCTCCAAGTAGCTTCCTTAAAAACATCTTCTAGGTCACCTTGCCCACTTTCCTTATTTTAGGGTTAACCCACTTCTAATTTATCCATTAAATTTATTATCGAATTAATTTATTTTGTATTCACTTTGAATTATAGTACACTCATCACTTCACTTTATTATTTACCTTTTAAAATATCTTAAACCAGTTTGACTAATTTGACCTTTTGGGGCTTCTAGATGACATATGAGGGTCCTCCAACTTTGTAAGGCCATAACTCTCAAACCGTGAGGAGTTATGTGACGTTCCACATACCACCAAAAATGGAATGACATGTACTATCCATATAGAATAGTATTACATGAAAATATATCAAAACTCATACCGTTATTCATGAAACAAACTTGGGTCCATTACCCAAACCTGGGTTCTCCAACTTCTCATGGCCATAACTCTCTAACTGTGAGGAGTTATATGATGTTCCACATACCACTGGAAATGGCATGACAAGAAATATACATATAGGATATTTTCATTGAAAAATTCATTGGCATTTATCTCATTATTCCACAAATAATCATGGGTTCTCTAACCATACTTCTAGGATAACTCAATCCGCAAAGTATCTTCCCGTGAGGGATTTCACCATAAGAGGATCACTTTGAAGTTCATCCATTTATACTTATTATGAACAATGACAAGAAAATAAAGATTCAGCTTTACATCATACAATCTTGGGTCCATTACCCAACCTTTGTGCTACGGGGCTTTCTTCAAGGGTTGACATCAATGACAACCAAACTTAATCAACAATCTCCCCCTTTGGAATTGATGGAAACACTCTGATGAAATACTAAAATCATATCACTCATGCTCCCCCTGGAACCATGCCTTTGTCCTCTACCTCTATCCTCTTCATCTGATAAATCTCTCCCCCTTTGTCATCAATGACAAAGGTATCTTTCCATCCGGGGTTTCTCCCCCTGACTGAACTGTCCTCTTATGGTGCTTCCTCGTGTAAATATAAGACATATAAGATAAGCATTCATTTTGGAGTATAAATAATTCCAAGTCTCTGGCAAATATATTCAAAGGATTCCCGTAGAAGTGGTTTTTTTAATATGTCTGCCACTTGTTCTTTTGTGCCCACATACTCAACTCTGATGTTTCTTTCTGCAACCTGCTCTCGTAGAAAGTGATACTTTATTGGAATGTGCTTCGTCTTGGAGTGCATCACCGATTTCTTCGAGATACTGATGGTGCTTGTATTATCATAATAGATTGGAATGGGCTCATCATACTCAACCTGTATATCTGTTAAAGTTTGTTTCATCCAAAGAACCTATGTACAACATGATGTTGCTACAATATACTCTGCCTCAGTTGTAGATAAAGATACTAATGATTGTTTATTTCTTATCCATGATACTAAACACTCACCCAAGTAGAATGCTTCTCCACTGGTGCTTCGTCGCTCATCAATACAACCTGCCCAATCTACATCTGTGTAGGAAATAAGTGATAGATCCTTTCCTTTTGGATACCATAATCCAAACTCTTATGTTCCTTTGAGATATCTGAAAATCCTCTTCACTGCTAACACATGTGACTCCTTTGGTGTTGCTTGAAATTGTGCCACATGTCCAATTGCATGCATTACATATATTCTAGATGTTTTCACATATAGTAGGTTTCCAATCATTGACCTGTATTGTCTCTAATCTGTAGAATTTGAATCATCATCTTTGCTCAACTTGCAACTGGTTTGCATGGGAGTGATAATTGGTTTGCAATCTTCCATTCTGAACCTCTTTATCATTTCTTTGATATACTTGGTTTGAGAAATAAAGATTCCTTGGTTTATTTGACATATCTGAAGTTCCGAAAAGAAGGATAGTTCTCCATGTAACGACATTTCAAATTCATTCAGCATATCTTTTGCAAATTTCTGGCTTAACCTGTCATCATCACTACCAAAAATAATATCATCAACATAAACTTCAATTAATAAAATATTACCTTCACTTACCTTGATGTAGAGGTTGTTGTCTGCACTTCCTTTTCTGAACCCTACCTCCTGTAGATACTTATCCAGTCTAGAGTACCATACTCTAGGAGCCTGTTTTAGACCATACAAGAACTTCTTTAATTTACACACATAATCTGCGCTCTCTGACAACTGAAATCCTTCTGGTTGTTAAATGTAGACTTCTTCTTCAAGTTCCCCATTCAAAAAAGTTGATTTTAGGTTCATCTGATATACTTTAACATTTTTGGAGCATGCATAGGCTAAAAGCAATCAGATTGCTTACATTCTGGAAACTGGGGAAAATGTCTCTTCAAAGTCGATTCCTTCAATCTGTGCATATCCTTTGCATACCAATCTAGCTATGTTCCTTGTAACTTGCCCATTTTCATTTAATTTATTCCTGAAAACCCATCTTGTGCCCATCACATTATTTTTCTTTGGTCTTGAAACCAATTCCCAAGTGTCATTTTTCTCTATTTGATCCAATTCTTCATTCATGGCCTTATTCCAAAATCCATCCTTGTTGGCTTCTTCAAAACAGTTTGGTTCAATTGTAAATAAGAGTGCTAGGTTTGTTTGTTCTAGTTAACGGATTTTTCTTCTAGTCTCAACTCCTATATCTGTGTTTCCAATAATCTGATCTGGAGGATGATTCTTTTGTACTCGTTTTCTAGGTATCTTTGGAGATACTTACTGAACTTGCTCTTTTGTTTCTGTCAGATTCTCTTCATCTTCCTCGTCTACTTCATCTTATTCTTCTTCTTCTTCGAAAAGTTGTTTCATTGATTTGTTTTCTTCTTGCTTTGATTATGTTCTGCCTGTTTCATTAATTGTTACGTTGATTCTTTCCACAAATTTGTTCAATCTTATATTGTAGCACTTGTATACTTTCCTTGTACTTGAGTAACCAACAAGTACTCATTTTTCCACACGAGAGTCAAACTTTCCCATTCTTCCATCTTCTCTTTTGATGTAGCATTTGCTTCCAAAAACTCTGAAGTGTTTCACATTTGTTGGTCTTCCTTTCCATAGCTCGTAGGGAGTTTTATCAGTGTTGTTTATAAGCATTACTTTGTTTTGAATGTGAACTGTTGTATGAACTTCCTGTGTCCAAAATATATCGGTCAATTTGGAATCCATTAGCATTGTTCAAGCCATTTCCTATATTGTCTTGTTCTTTCTTTCAACAACTCCATTCTATTGAGGTTTCCTAGAAACGGAGAATTGTCTTTTTATTCCATGATTATTGCAATAGTCCATAAATTCCTTTGAAGTGAACTCTCCTCCATTATCATATCTCAAGCATTTGATTCTTGAATCCATCTCATTTTCAACCATTTCCTTGTAGATCTTGAAGTTTTCAAAAGCTTCTGACTTGTTCTTGAGAAAGAAAACTTCAGTCATTCTTGTATAATAATCAACTAATAACATAAAGTATCTCTCACCTTTTAAGCCCTTTGTTGTAGTTGGTCCAACTAGATCAATATGCACAATTTCCAGTGGTCTTGTTGTTGAATATTCCTTTGATTTGAACCTGGTCTTTGTTTTCTTTCCTTGTTGACAATGCTTGCATAAATTGTTGGTTGGTTTCGTGATCTGGGGCATTTCTCTGACTGCTTCTCTTTTGATGACTTTGACAAGGTTATCAAAATGCATGTGACCCATTATTCTGTGCCATAGCCAACTTTCATATTCCTTTCCTAGACAACACTTTTCATTTCCAATTTCACTTAACACATATATGTTGTTTGAAGTTCTTGCAGTTGTGCCTGTTATCACCCTATAAGTTATAGGAATCAACTGGTGACTGGGATATTATCTGTCTCTAGTGTTTTTGTTGACAAATGATTTTTCATTCTGCAAATAATTTGAAAAGAAAAGAAAAGAAAAGAAAAAGAAAGAAAGAAAAGAGGGCATAAAAGAATTGAAATAAAAGCCCCATGCAATAATAGTAACTTGGTCCACACCTTTCAAGCATC